>JAQBSW010005061.1:0-61487 GCA_029291075.1 Eudiplozoon nipponicum | reverse complement strand
TACCACCATCCGCGCAATCAGTGATCGTTTAATTAATTTTTTGCTTGCCTTAGTTTCAAATGGTTAGATGCTCGGCTTTAAGTGTAATTCTGGTGATATTATGTTTGGAACCATTATTCCAATGTGTTTTATTGTGTCTCTTTGTAGAATGATTTTACCAATGTTTGGAATTGATGACTTTTGGAGTATAAAAATTGTGCTCTATAGGTCTTTTGGAGTATTTAGCAATACATGAGCTATAATTCTTGGGTTGATAGGGTAAGCATGTATGTTGTCATCCACACACCTAATAATTTTGCCCTTTTCAATTGCGTTAGTAATGAAGCGATATAATGTTAAAGAAAGTGGTACCAGTTTTGATATGTAATAGAAGAGTTGGTATTCCGTCCGATGTGATGATGGATTGTCTTCTTGACAGCTATTTAAAGATGAATTACAGTATTTGTGCACAAGGTTAAGTTGGCAAGTTCCTTAAAGATTGCGTGTTTGGATATTGTATTAATAAATGAAATATTTTGAATGCGAATTACCGTATAATATAATTTAAATGTTTAATTTTAGAACCTATTTTGCATTAATTGTAGGGCGTTTGATCTCCCTATAACGTTAATCTATCACAGGGTTTCTCCCACATACGCTCGATTACAATCAAGACAAGGAATTTCATAAATATCAAATATTTACAATGACGCGATCCTTTCCAATTGATTAGGCAGTAAGTCGCTTAAAGTACGTATTTGTTTTAAAAATTCTTATATTATATATTTCGAAGCCAACATCTTTAATTTCCTTTCCAACTCCGAATCAGAAATAACCATTTTCTTCCAGTCGACTCTGGCTTCCTGCGCTTTGGCTTTTTATGATTCTCCATCATATCTTCATATAGCTATATTCATTGCCTATTCTATTATTTTCAATGGGTAATTGTTCGTTGGAAATATTTGTCTAAATGTTTTATTTATTCTTTTCTATTTTTAAAATCGCAGATCCTTGCGTTTCGTATTATTAAGGGCATAAGAAATCCAATCTGCATTATCTATGAGTGTATCATTTTTGTTTATATCTCTTTCAAGTTTAACGCTGTTTCTCATCAACTTTACGGCTGGGTCCAATCCGAAGCTCATCTGGTCTTTGTCCGAAAGGAGTCGTACTATCTTAATAACCTAAAAATTTAATTTGTTATGTGTGTGCGACACGTTTAAATAATCTACTAAAATCAATGCAAAAAACCGTTATCAACGTTGCCTCTTCGTTGTATCTGTATATACTCCTACCGATTGCAGCAAATGAAAGCAAGGACGCTTTTATTCCGAACTAAGTCTTGGTTATGGGTGACATGAATGCTCAAGTTGGGGGCTTAAGTAACGCAGAATTTAATTTAGGTTGAAAATGCACTATGAACTCGACGCGCAACTATAATGGTGAACGGCTGTTGGATAGCTGTGAGGAAGATATATTATATTTAATTTAAGATATTGCACCACATGGCGTCCTGCAGCTCGACAACGGTGGACTCAAATAGATCATGTAGAAATTAGTTATAGATGGTGTAGTTGCATCCAGGATTGTCGTTCTGTTTGAAACACTTATTTCGACTCGGACCATGCAATTATCCGTTGTAGATTTGCACTAAAATTTTCTGCGAAAATAATTAAGAATAAACTCCAGATTGATGTAGGCAAACTCGAACAACCATCCTTCAGACAAACTTATCAAGATATTCTAGTCTTATCTAACTGGTCTAGATGTCGAAAATCCGAATTTACTTTGGTCCAAGATAAGTTCCACTATGCACAATGCAGGTACTACTGTATGTGGCATAGCAGGCCCCCGTAGAAATAATCAATGGCTCTCTGTAAAATCTATGGAGATACTCGAAATAAGGCGCCAAATTCCACCTGGCTCGACTCATAATAATACTCGTCGCAGAATAAGGCGCCAATTTAAGCGCAGAAGAATCGAGTCTGAATCAATCATTAAAAAGCTTTGCCCGGATTGAATTTAAGACAAATCATGCAATGGTGTGCTTGCAGCCAGCTGTGAGTGGCTGGAATAATGAATATTGCCATAATATTATGGGTTTGTCTGAAGAGCTTGAACTGGTTATCACATTCTGAATTTGTGCAAGTTATGGATTTAAAAGTTTAGGGGAAAATACTAAGGCCTGCGGAACTCCGGAAAGGATAGGATCTGAGTTTAAATGACAATTACCGACTTTTAAAGTTGTCAATCGGTTTCGGAGATAGAAACTAATTAACTTGACGACACTATCGCAAATTTAGTTACTTAATTAGGCGCATTCAATTGCCGAGAATGGGACTCAATCAACAGTCTTGAAAATATAAAAAGAAGTGTTCTTTCGTGTTAGAATATTGATTTGAACATTGCGATCCACTGTGTCAAGTGCACCCTGGAAATCTAGAAATACTGTTACATTTCGCTGAACATGAACTTACCTTAAGGTAAAAAATATTATCCATACAACTTTGCCCTGACCGGAATTCGGATTGTTCATCTCTAGTATGTGATTCAAACGAGCCGCTAGGATGGAGAAAGCTGGTCGACGCAAATAAACTAGGTATGACTAGAGTCAAGTGTATACTACAATGATTATTACACAAATTACGATAGCCTTTTTGAAAATGGGAATGATGTTCAACTCGCTCCAAGCAAGCGGCATGGTTTCTTTTTTCCTTATAGTACGATAAAGGTTAGTCAAAACTTCAGAAATAGACGTCTTGCAACTCAACGAGTAATATTATAAGCCGAGCTTACAGGAGTTTATCGCGTAAATTCTACACATAGAAGTACCTGGATTTTACATAATGGATCCTACCTTGGTGACCAGTTAATTCAAATTTTAGCCATCAGGATCATTTTAATTTGATTTAAAACTATATTTATATTGTTGTTAGATGTAAGCGCGCCAACTAATTTTTACATGATCTATTTGTATCCACAGTTGTCCGGTTGCTGTCGAGGGCCATGTGACGCAATGCTTTACAGTACGTCTGACGTTTGCCTCTTAATAATATTTGTTTCGTGCAGCTATACCGAAATATGTAAGTAATTAATGGGTCAGGTGCATATATCAAGATCTCAACGTTGATTATAGTAATTGCTATCACCGTCCGAGCAACCGATCTTTGTTTAATTATATCCAAATATCTCTCACCATTACACATTGAGCTTAAATTTTGTTCTATGTTGCTTAAACGCCCAAAATGAGCATTCCTGGTACCTTTAGGCATGATTGTATCTGAAATTCTTGCTCTACTTAGTAAAAAGCTTAGGTGGACATAAAAAAGTGCTCTTGTCGCCATCTGTGCTGGTATTGTTTTTAATAAATGTATTTAAACTTCTTTCACAAATCCGACTGTTTACTGGATTAAACAATAATTGATTGCCCGAGTGGTAGTAACTATTCTTTTAATCTTCAAGCTTACAAACTTGATTTAAAGAATTGTTTACTGGATTAATTCAATTAAACGAGCTTCAGCCCGTAAGCTAAGCAAAATACCAACATGCCATTGTCAGGCTTAAGAAATCTCCGTGTGACCAGAGGCTGGAAACCAATTATGCATTGATAATTAATGCACACAGTTCTGCAATGCTCGTAGGATCCTGCACTCTGGTGTATATATATATATATATATATATATATATATATATATATATATATATATATATATATATATTTCTAATATATTGAATAAACTTGTGAAAACTTCTTGTTGATTTAACATTTGTTAAAACCCAACACAGGTTTAATGAATTGTAGTTTACTTGAACTAATTTCCAGATTTTGCAATCTGATTTGGGCTCAGTGCTATGGTGAACATGCAACACATTCATAACATCTTAAAGAGTGTAATCGTTTGATTGTGAAGAGAACTGAGAAAGAGAATACGCAGAATCGGAGATAAAGGTATTTGCAGTGACCTGACTTCGATTATTCACTCTGCACGATGACTGATTCAGTATTGATACATTATAGTTCGTATTTTCTTTGTTATTTTCGTAATTATATTACGGTAATTTCAACATCAAACTTGTTCAAAACGGCATTGGTAATGGATCTGCAGGAAGATCTACTTTGGCTGAAAACAGCCGTGACATTGGTCTATAATCTTTCCATTGGCATTAAAGTGGTTGTGGCAACTTGCCACAATGCAAACCAATGTAATACATTCAATTGAGGTGAGAAACTGGTTGTTATTTTTAAAGGATGCGGTAGTGTATTACGGTGCTCTACTTATTTAATTAATAGACCTGTCCAAAGTCTTGACTCACATGATCGCGCCCTAGCTGGTAAACTTGGAAAATATATTACTGGTTATGCGTTATTGGAAGATGAACATTGGATTAGTTTTGCTAATGAGTTGGAAGAAGCGTCAAAGGCTAAATTCATGGTCGAATTGTGCGCTCAGCTTTTACATTTGGTCAATCTGTCAAGGGCATACGGTCATATCAAGGCTTTGAATCTGGTTCGTCAAGCACTTGTAAATCTCAGTTCGCCAAATATTGTAAATGAAATGCTTAAATATGAAGTGCTCCGTCGACCTTGCTACGAAATTGAAATCGAGTTTCCTACTTTCCTGATGACACAACAAAGATTTTCTTTTTTCATTACAAACCGCAAAACCTGCCGAATCGATAGCTGAAATTCTGAATTTGTCATATTATGTGAAATGGGGTCCTCGTGCACATCACAGTTCTTGGTTAGAAACGCTTAGCGATATGGCAGCGAATCGAGCTCAGTGGCAATCTTGTTGCAAATCTATAGTAGAATCATCTTCGTAACTCCCTTTTCTTAGTAGGGCAAAGTTAGCTGCGAGGTTCGGTTTGTTTATGACGTGATACGGTGGAATCCGCAAGGAAGCTGTGTTGCTGATGTCGCCTTGCCCGAATGCTAACTTGGCCTATATGGTGTTGTGGAGAGGTTTAGTTTGCCTCATTTCTGTGAATTATCCTGATAAATTTACTCATAGTAGCAAGGTTTTCCTTCTCTCTCTACCCCTCTCCCTCTCTCGTAAACCTCAATAATAATTTATCTAAATTCACTTATATACTTTTTTTTCACTTCTTATGGTTATATGGCAGTGAAACATTAGTCACTTGACTTTTGTGTGGCTGTAAATGATGATGATGATGATGATGATGATGATGATGATGATGATGATGATGATGATGATGATGATGTGTTTGTGTGAGTGAGTGTGTGTGTGTGTGTGATGAAATAACCGATCTAAAGTATCTGAAAAATTTATTACGAACATCCTAAAGGAGGAATCAATCAGTAACCAATGCAAGTTTCGCTGTGGTGACTTTCCATGAATGGAGGAAAATTGATCTGCTGCCAACTATCGTGACATCAGTTCGCTCTGAGCTGCATTAGAGGTTGTCAATGCTCTTATTTTGAGGTGGATTTGTGAAGTGAGGACATAGCCAACTCATCCATTAATTCCACCTGGAATGGAAATCGTCAACCAAACTTATATAGTCTCGTCCTCTCAAGTTACGCCTCGGATATCAATGGCTTGCCATTGTTGCTTCTGTAGTCTACAAAGTTGCGCGTCATTCTGTGTCACATACTTTTTTAGGCGAACTGTGCCAAAATTTTTCGATTAATTTAATTTCGTTATCATGACTCATCGTTCTATATACACTAATAATTGTCATTGTGGATCATTTTCGATTGACATTGGCGTTCTAGAAGGAACTGTTACTTTCCCCAACTATTGCAATCACATTGTCAATGCAGTTGCTGCTGATGTAAGAAAAAATCTACGAAGTGGATATTGGTTGTGGTGACCAGCTTGCTGGTTATGTTTTTTGTGAGAAGTAAAAAAAATCCATGACTCGTTAAATGCCCTCAAGAAATGTCCATCCTGTGCAGTCTGAAGCGAAACGCCACGCGAATGCCTTTGCAGCCCATTTTTACTCGGAACCTTAATCGTGCCAAACGGAGCTCTGATGCTAGTTGTCAATGAATTTAACTATTAAAGATTCCTGGCGATTTCCAAAATTATTAGTCTTGCTGTAGTTGCCGTTACACAATATTTAAGACACTAGAAATAGCCTTCAATTTAGTAGGCACTAAACACAAAGCCTTCAATTTGATTGTATTGTGGTTCCTACTTGGTGCTCCTGCGATTTTTTTAGATGACTGAGTGTTGCTGCCAAACCCAGACAGTGTTTTATATATTATGACAGTTAGATACTGTTTGTTGCGAATAACATAAATGTGCAACTGTGTCCTAGGTGTTGTGCACCTAGTAGCAAATTAGTTCATCTTGGAACAGAAGGATAAACCAAAGTTAGGATGGACGAAAGGTATCTCATTGGCACGTTAGTTTCGTGCTTATTGGCGATTCATCAGTTGGAACCGATATTACGCCCTATACCCACTATATATTTAGGTGAGGAATGCGAGATAATTGGGCAGTACAATCTCCCATACAATTATGTAAACCTGCAGTAGTAAAGCTAATTTCATGTAAAGTCTTCGACTGATTACTTCTCAATCCAAAAAACGAGAATAAATATAAAAGGTGTCATTAGGATAGAAAGTTTAAATTGAATACAGTTGATGTTAACTACTTCATGGATACAACAAGAGCCAGGTAACTAATCTATTCCATTAGAATATATCTTCCGTTCATGCTGATTGTGGTTTATCCTTGTCGTGATATTTGTATCAATTTATTACTAGATGAGCAATAACTAATTGCATATATATTAGTTATCTGCATCAAACCATAGCTTATATTTAACGTACGCTTGTCTAGTGTTTAAATCACTGTAGTTTCAATTCGATATGTACAGCTGCAGCCACATACACATAAATAATACACACATATTGAAATGCCTTGCTTATGAGATCTGCCGATAAATATAAATGAATCAGTTTAAACTAAATTTTCCACTTGAATTAATGATTGTCAAATTGCTTGTTGAATGTGTTTTCTATTGAAAAGGCTTTCGAAATCGGAAGCCGAAATATCCTTAGTAAAATTAAAGATAGCGGATGTAAACACCTCATTGTTTAAAAGAGGGCCAGGTAATTAAAGTTTCAACTTTTGGAAAGAATTTTGCGCCGTTTGATATTGACCAATTGTAACTCGAAGAACTTTGTTTTAATGTGTTATAACCCTTTTTTCGAAAAAGAAAGTATAGTCACATACCTCAGCTTGTCTTTTGATTTTGAAACATGAGACCATAGACTTTATATATAATAATACTGACGCCTTTAAACAAATGGAATCTGAGAGAATATCGAACCCTGATTAACAAATGTCTCAAGGAGTTCGCTGCCAACCACGTAGCGGATGGTGATAAACACTGATTTATTGATGCTAACGGATTGGAAGCAGCGCTGAATCATAATACAATTCAAGTGCTATGCTCAGTTCTTACTTATTGACAGCGATCATTCTGAAAATGAAGTGTGAACACATAAAGTGTAATCTTTCAAGAACTTACAAAATCTCATTAATCCGCTACGTATTGAAAAATATGGTAGTGATTGATTGACTCTTCATCCTTGTTATGGAATAATCACCGAACCTCCCTATTTTTATGAAATGGCAGTTTGAGTCTTATGAAAAACCACTGAACCTTGTTTCTTATGTGCAGTAGATAAGAAGACCTGAAAGATATACACAAGCTCAATTTTGTAATTGTAGTTAGAAAATCCGTCCGAAATTAGATGGGGAATTGTACATCATCATCATCATGCACAGCCATGCAAAAGCCAAAAGTGATTAATGCTGTACTGCCATGTAACAATAAGAAGCAAAACAAAAAATATGACTAACGACAAAAATAATAATTTAGGAACACAGAATATTAGTGAGATTTACGAGATATAGAGAGAAAGAGAGTAGATAGTTACTATTAGTATATGCATCAAGATAACTCACAGAAGTGAGGAAAACTGAACCTCTACACACAACACCATTATGGCCAAGTTAGCATTCGGGCAAGGCGACATCAGCAATACATCTTCCTTTCGAGTTTCACTGTATCACGTCATAAACAAACCAGGCCTAGCAGATAACTGCCCCACTAAGAAAAGACAGTTACGAAGATGATTTGACTAGACATCTGTAACAAGATGGCCACTGAGCTCGATTCGATGCCATAACGCGAAGGATTTCTAACCAAGAACTATGATGCGCACATGGACGACATCCTGGTAGACGAGCGGGCCTATACTACCAAATTTGGATGTAAGTGACTTCAATTGTTACCGCCATGTCAAGATCTGCCTACCTTGTTTCTTACGCCAATCTCGTGCTGGATGAGAGAACAGAGCTCCACTAGGCAATCGAATTGAGGATATACGCAAAACGTGACCGAGACAACGAAGTTGATAAAGCCTTTTTTTGTTTTTATATCGAGGAGCACTTATTGGCGGATCCAAAGATACGTCCACGGGTGTCAATGTTGGTTATTCGTTGTTGGTAACCATCATGTGCTATATTTCTGAAACAACGGTGGTCGAATGCCTGTAAGCGTTTAAAATCATCAACTGTAAGAGGCCAAATTTCACTAGCGTCTTGTTATACTGCACGTACAGATGCATTTTAAACACGACCATAAAGGCAGAGTGAAATACTCGTGTTTCTCCATAAATGGCGAAGGTTCTAGAAAGCTTCTCTAGCTTTCGCGATTCTCATTCTCACCTCGTTAGACATATTGCCTAAGTTATTGATAGAGCTCGCAAGATGTGGAAACCTATCGACTATGTCTAGATTTTCATTCTGCAGTTGCAGAGTTAGAGTGAGTGGTGGGTGATACTGTAGAAGTATCCTACATTTAGAAGGTGCAGATTTCATACCGAGAGACGGAACAATGTCTGCTAATCTATTCAAGGTGGCCTGAGCAGAATCTCGATTGTCGAATAATAGTACGATATCGGCTGTATATTCAAGATCGACTAGATTACCACCCGGGAGAACTTCAACACCTGCATCCTGAATGTGTGGAAGAGTGATGTTCACAATAGCATGGATTACAAAAATTAAAAAAAAATGGGGAAAGTATACAATTTGGTTGTTAAGTTGTGCGTTAATTCGTTGTAGACCTTCGTTGCGACCAGAGTTATTTGTATAGAGAGCGCGTATAATATATAAATTAATGTTGTGGTCACACTACTTTTCGACAGAATATGGAATTAAATATTGCGATCCACCGAGTTAAATGCACCCTTGAAATCTAGAAAGACGGATATTGTTGGATGCTGATATAAATGTCGCTGTTCAAGAACTTACCTTAAATTAAAAATAATATCTATACAAAATCGTCCTGAACGTGAACATTAGCACCCTCGCCAGCTACAGTGATATTATTTGTATCTAAGATGATTACTTTTATTATTCTCTCAAGGATTCATAAAGAACGAAAAATGCGAACAAGGAATTTCGACTGCGGAGCGGATACGTAACCAATGTCAATAAACTGCGTAGCGCTTTTGTAATTTGCACCTCGTATTAGCGGCCTACCGTGGATTTGCTATTACGAGCTATGCTTAATGAAGGCTTACCGAACAAATGCGTTCAATTGATTAAAACCTATCATAGTGGCTCATCTGCTTGTATTCGTATTAGTAGGCGATTTTATGTACATTTTGTGATCGACTACGGCGTACGACAATAATGTAATTGTTCTCAACTTGATTTATTGTTGTCAATGAGGCCACCCCAACACCCCCGAGTGTAAATCAGTACTTGTAGCCTGCTTGTTGTCCGCGAATAAACGAACGATATAATTCTAAACACAGTGAAAGAAAACAATTTCCTCAGATCCATTCATTACGCTCAAGTATTGTCCATTCGGTGCAGTCTGAGGCTATTTGCCTTTAAAACGATCGTGATCAATTTTGATCTAGAGCGAAGGAATGTTCCCTACGATACCCAGTTACTTACTTACTTTACTTTACTGCGGCTGACTCCTTTTGGAGGATAAGCCGGCTCCATTTTCATGGAGTTTCTTACAGTTACTGGCTGTAAAATAAATTCACTAGGAATGGGTGATATATTGTTTATTTACGTCGAACACGTTGCTTTGACTATCATTGTTGTACAACATTGAAGCGTAAGTGTATTGAGCTGGTGTAGGGCTGTGTTGTAGTTGTAGTTTTAATGTTTTTTAAGATAAGTGGTTATTTTTGTTAAAACATTTTCTAGACTTTTTGAACGAGATTAATTTTAGGCCAGCTATATTTATGCGCTTGTTATTTTAATTGAGAAATAAATCGTTTATTGCAACATGAATTTCTTATAAAGCAGATATAGACCAAGTTTATAAAAACAGATGTTATCGTCAGAGCTCAACTGGGACGTAACATTATTTTTAAAGTAAGAGCATTAAGTTGAACTACATGCTTAAATTAAACTGGAACCAGGAAACACTCACGATGAGGTACATACACACGCACCAGTTATTTATCAAACTATATGACAATCAATACAAAATACTCCGTGATGCATTCTTCAATATAAAGAATCGTAAGTCCTCTCATTTAACCACACAAGTAACGATCAGATTTACTTTACTATTGTAGTTGGTTCCACTATATATTAACCGAGCTTTTTATTGAAACCTTATGTATCATACCAAATAAAGACGACAGAGTGTCGTGTCCTCTATCTTTTATGTGCAGTAATCTTGAAGAAACAGTTTTGATGAAGTATCAACATTCGCTGTTTTAGACATCAGTGTTACTTTCATTTTCCGAACGAGCATAATCCGATAAGGATTTTTAACTGGTGTCTCTATATTCGTAGATTATGTATGCAGTAAACAAATAATGTAAATTTAAAAATTTTTTTATTAACGGTTAGATATAAAATTTCATTACATGAAATAACCATTAAATTTGCAATGCTTTATGATCACGACATAGATATAAAATATAGTTATATTTCGGTCTGTGAAAAATATATTTTCAGTTTTAAGTAATACTAAGTTAACGTTACGTCAATGTTGATAATAAATATTATTCCCGTATCCTTTAAATAGCACCTTATATGGTTCATTTCTCAAATGCAAATTTCTTCCTCGCAAGTAAGCAATGGCGATGTCGTTTTATACCGCCACAATTAAAAGTTTCGATATAGTCAGCCATTTCCATTTGATATATAGATTCTGGTGGTTAATGAAGAATAAATTCAATAGAAGTGGGCCATCTTGTGTTCATTTATAACCCACACATAGCTTTGAATTTTATGGTTATGCGGCCGTAAACCATCCATATATTGTGCTGGTATAATGCTCTTTAGTAGTAGTATGATAAAGTTGAACGAAATCGAGAATTAAAACTACTTCTGAACACCATTCAATTCAATATATAACAGTTAAATACTGTTTGTTGCGGAGAACTAATATATATGCAAGTATGTATTAGGTGTTGCGAACCTAGTAACAAATTAGTTCAGTTGTGGCCAGAAGGATAAACCAAAGGCAGCATGAACGGAAAGTATAATCTCATGCACATTCGTTTCGTGCTTACTGGCGACTCATCAGTAGGAGCCGATATTACGCCATTTAACCACTATATATTTGGTCGAAGAATGTGGAATAATAGGACGGTACAATCTCCTAGACGAATGTTTAAACCTCCAATAGTGAAGCTAACATCATATAAAGTCTATGACAATGCGACTCCAACGCTAGCTCACACTATATAATATATATACCGAGTCTGTAAAGGATACTAACACTATGGCTATTGTGTTAGTGTATGGATTTACTGAAGTAACAGATGTTCAGAAATTGTTGCAATTCTCAAATTCGGTGAACTATAGCATAAATTGATATCCATCATGTTGGTACCATATTCAGACTCGGAAACCATAGTGTTAGTACCATGTAACATTTTTGGTACAATAATATTGGTACTGGTTACTAACACAATAGCCATAGTGTTAGTATCCTTTACAGACTAGGTATATATATTATATAGTGTGAGATAGCGTTGGATTTGCATTGTCGTAGACTATATGATGTTAGCTTCATATTTGCAGGTTTATACATTCGTCTAGGAGATTGTACCGTGCATGAGATTATACTTTCCGTTCATGCTACCTTTGGTTTATCCTTCTGGTCATAACTGAACTAATTTGTTACTAGGTTCGCAACACCTAATACATACTTGCATATATATTAGCTCTTCGCAACAAACAGTATTTAACTGTAATATATTGAATTGAATGATGTCATGCTTACTGCGAAATGTGATAACTGATATCGATCAAGGCCAGAGTGTATGGATTTACTGGAGTAACGGGTGTTCAGAAATTGTTGCAATTCTCAAATTCGGTGAACTATAGCATTAATTGATATGCATCATGATGATACCATATTCCTACTCGGAATTCATAGTGTTAGTACCATGTACCTCTTTGGTACAATAATGATGCTATTGGTTACTAACACAATAGCCATAGTGTTAGTATCCTTTACAGACTTGATATATATATTATATAGTGTGAGTTAGCGTTGGAGTCGCATTGTCGTGGAGCTATATGATGTTAGCTTCACTAGTGCAGGTTTACACATTCGTCTAGGAGATTGGCACCGCCTATTATTCACATTCTTGACCAAAATATATAAGTGGTTTAAGGGCATTAATACCAGCTTCTACTGATGATTCGCCAGTAAGCAAGAAACGAATATGCATCAGATTATACTTCGTTCATACTGCCTTTTGGTTTATCCTTCTGTTTCATAGCTGAACTAATTTGTTACTAGGTTCGCAACACCTAATACATACACCTGTTATTCCAGCAAATCCATACACTCTGGCTTTGATCGATATCAGTTTTGGACTTTCGAGTTAATCATGACATCATTCAATTAAATATATAACAGTATGATATTGTTTGTGGCGGAGAGCTAATATATATGCAATTGTGTGTTAGTTCAAACATGTCGCGAAGGATAATGTTGGTATCGGGTACTGACACAATAACAATAGTGTTGGTATCCTTTACAGACTCGGTATATATATATATATATATATATATATATATATATATATATATATATATATATATATATATATATATATATATATATATGCATAGTGAGTCCTGTCCCCATTGTCTACATTCTTCACCAAAAATCAAATATTGATTTGTTCGGAGGTAAATATTGACGTTCCATCTTTTTCAAAGTGACTGTTATTTATTTTTTTGTAAACCGCAATCACTAGCATTGCTAACCTTTCTTCGGAACTATTGAAGATTAGTGAAGCTGCTGTTCAATGAGTCGGCACAATTTTATTTGTGCAGTGGTTTCTTGTAATCTGGTTCAAACTAAGCTTGAAAGTGTCATCATAATATTCTTGGTTAAGAAAGATTGTTACCACAGTTGCCAAATATCATTATTTCAATTTGCTCCTTGTGTCATTAATGATGGCCATTGCTGTTATTCTTCAAAGAGAATGTGTAAAGCACCAGCTGCGAACTGGGCCATTTCAGGTGGGATTTCGGCCTGTCGTAGTATGCGTGGACCTGAATAGTTAGAATATTCATTCATGAGCGACAACACTATTTTTAAAATAAACTAATTGGCTCGGAATTGTTTACTTGAATCCAAATAAATTTTTGGAAAACTTCACCAATAACTTTTTTAACAGCCAAATCGCAGTTTCTTTCCTGTATGTGTCGTGAGGGCTGGCACTGTTGAGAAGATACCAAGTCATAATTAAATGTTTTGAAGAATTTTTTGCGCAGTGCAAGCTTCATGTGATGATATTCCGCGAGTTGCGTACGCTGGTTATTGCTTTGCACTATCAGTTTCACAATGATCCAATTGATCATTTCCACATATGCATCTGTTTTGTCTTCGATCAGGCTGGGTACGTATTCGTCCCTTTCTTCCGAAGACTTCAACAGTGCTCATACTAACCATTGGCTTCAACATCGTTCATACTAACCATTAAACGGTGTAACACCGCATTTCCAATGGATGGTATGAACGACGTCGAAGCCTTCGGAAGTAAGGCACGAATACGCACCCAGTCTGATTGAAGACAAAACAGATGCATAAGTGGAAATGGTGATCAATTGGATATTTGTGAAACTGATAGTGCAAAGCAACAATCCGCGTACGCAACTCACGGAATATCCTCATGCTTAAATGTTGTTGTACCTTGCGCAGTGCTGTCATTTTTTGCTTTTTCCCCGCCTTTTTCTTTGTCGGAACAAATAATGGCGTTCGTAGGTTGGTAAAATCTTGAATTATTTACATTTTCAGGTGCACAGATTTTTTGGCATTGATTGATGGATTCTCATTTGTACATTCATTCTGAAGCCTTCCATTAGCTGCTTGTCTGAAAATGACGTTTGAATCAGATTTTCAGAATTTCCTGGATTTCATTTACAGTCACATTTTCAGAATTGAAACCATAATAACAGGAAAAAACACCTTGTTGCAAATGTGGTATCATCATTCAAGACAGGTCTATTTATATTTATTTTACTTCCTTAATTATTTTTTTTGTCTTTGCCAATATCAGGTCTTCATACTTATTCTCCTATACACACATGTATACACTAAAATATCAACATCATATTACCACGAATACCACAACATACAGGCACACACATGTGTACTCTAATCTAAAGTTAAATTTTAAATAAGTATAAGCAAATCATATGGATTGTCATACACGCCTATCAGTGATGTCTAATTGTTTTAATTACTTTTCCCGATTCGTAGAAGCATCAGCAAATTTAAAAAATTATATTGCAGTAATCCTCACATTTACGGTTTACCTAATCTTTTACTGTTTGTAATAGGTTATAGAAAGAGAGGTTAAAAATGTGGAAAGTATATAGCATTTTTGTATAGTTTGGACAAGGCCAAATACGGAGTCTACAGTAACGAATTTAATATCTCATATAAATATCTGTCAAAACCATATACATATTTATTTTTATATATAAAATTACATGTAAGTGACAAGGTGGGTTCATACGATTCACATTGGGTGCATAATATATATATATATATATATATATATATATATATATATATATATATATATATATATATATATATATTCATTGTACCCTTCCTGTGTGCAAAAACAAAAAGAAATTTTATCAGATATAAGAAACGTTTCTTCCGCATGGTCTTCTCAAATATCTACTAATGAACATATCTTTATATATAAATTGGAAAGCCAAACAAGATAGAAATATGTGAACATAGAGAGAGTGTGAAAATTTGATTGGTTTCTATTTTTCACACTCTCTCTATGTTCACATATTTCTATCTTGTTTGGCTTTCCAATTTATATATAAAGATATGTTCATTAGTAGATATTTGAGAAGACCATGCGAAAGAAACGTTTCTTATATCTGATAAAATTTCTTTTTGTTTTTGCACACAGGAAGAGTACAATGAATTTTATTAAAGCTCGCATTTCAAAAGAATATATATATATCCATTTTTATATACGTTTACATCATGCGGAGCCATACAAAAGCCAAGAGTGAGTGGTTTTACTGTCATATAACCATAAATCGTTCATGGTTATATGTGGATTGTAAAAGAACACTAGGTCGCCCATTCCTAGTACGGTTGTTTTTTATTCGGAGTTTTCCGTCATTTAGATAGTCTGCCAACCAAGACTGATGAGCAGTATCTGCCCAGATGCCAGTGGCCAATGTTTCCGTTAGCAGCCGAAACTTTCTCTTAGTGTCTGGCACGCTTGCTCTCATTCAGTACTGCGCTGTTAGACCAAACTCGAGGCTTCACATGAAAAGGGATGATGGCTGTGTCCCTTTTGACCCGGCACGGTTCATGCTACTATTCCCGAACTGACTAGCTTTTTATCAAGTAGAGAAATAAGTTCAGATTCACGTTCTTTTTGGAACACTTTATGTCGACTCGGACCATGTACGTATCCGTTGTAGATTTTCACTCCAAATTTCCGAGAAAATAACTAAGAATAAACCTCAAGTAGATGTAAGCAAACGTGAACAACCGTTCTTCCGACAATAATATGAAGATATTCTAAATTCAATGCTAACCGTTCTTGATGAAGAAAATTCGAATTTACTTTGGTCGAAGATAAGCTCCAATATGCAAAATGCAGGTTCTGTTGTATGTGGCATTGTAGACCTCGTATAAATAATCATTGGTTCTCTGTAAAATCTATGGAGATACTCGAAAGAAAGCGACCATTTAAGCGCATTTTAACAATTGATCGCGAATTATTTTGGACCAGAAAGCCTGAATATATGGAAGAAGTGTTCGCATCAGGCAATAGCCGATGTTTGTTCCTACTTATCTGTGCAACATGCCCGAGAAAATTAAGTTATCGTAACTATAAACGATAGTAGCAACCATCTAATAACCAGTAAAAGAAGTCGCCTTGATAGGTGGACTGAACACATCAATAATCAATTTTCTTGGGCACCTGCGTTAGTTACGATTCCCGAGGACATGCAAGGATCAACAGTGTAGAATGTTATTCTCTGAGAACCATTAGCGTTAGAAATACGAGATGCAATTCTTTCTCTTAAATATTGGAAATTCGCAGGCCCTGATGATTTACTTCCTGGCTTATTTAGTGATGGCGAAGATATTATTTTGGAAGCGTTGATTTACCTTTTTCGTATTGTATGGAATGAGGAGACTGTTCCACTTGATTGTAATTAGTCGACCATCAAATCTCTTTTCATAAATGACAATCGTAATTCTTTTGATAACCATCGTTGTATAAGCTTTACTCCAGTCGTGTCTAAGTTTTTTGTTTCGATTATCTTACGTCATCTGTGCGCTTCGCCTGGTCAACATACCAGAGAAGAACAAGCGGGATTCCGATCAAAACGAGGTTGTAGAGATAAGAGTTTGCCTTAAGGCAAGTTCTTGAAAAACGGCATGTATATCGTTATCCCACATTTGCCGTCTTTCTAGACTTCAGGGGTGCATTTGAACATTTGGATCACAATGTTCTATTCGATATTCTGGCGAAAGGTTGTGTGCCCACCAAATTTTGAAATGTTATACGTGCTCTCTACACAAAAATATCTGGTCGCGTTAAAGTCTATAACGAATTAAGGCACAACTTTAATACCAGCAGTGGCTGGTTCGTCAATGCTGTCCACTTGCCCCTTTTTAATTTTTTGTAATCAATGCTACTAAACACAACATTCTTCCACACGTTCAGAATGCAGGGTTTCAAGTTCTCCCAGGCGGTAGATTAGTCGATCTTTACTATGCTGGCTCAGGTCACCTTGAATAGATTATCTGACGTTTTTTCGTCTTTTAGTATAAAATTCGCACCCTCTAAATTTTATATAATTTTACAAGATCACCGACAACTCACTCCAACTCTGCGACATCAAAGTGAAGATCTGGACACAGTTGACAGATTTACATATCTTGGTATCTCTATCAATAAATCAGAGAATATGTCTGACGAAGTGAATATGAGAATCGCGAAAGCTATAGTAGCTTTCTCGAACCTTCGCCATTTGTGGAGTAACGCGTGTATTTCACTGTCTTAAAAAATGTTTATACAACGCAGGTGTACACAGTTTTATTATACGCTGGTGAAACTTCGCCCCTTAAAGTTGATGAGCTTTGACGCTTACATGCATTCGACCCTTGTTTTTTAAGAAGCATAGCACATGCAGGTTAACAACAATGAATAACCAAGGCTAAAATTCGTAGACAGATTTTTTAATCGGCCAACAAACACTCCTCGTTAGAGAAACAAATAAGGCTCCAATAACTACGTTGGCTCGGTTACGTTTTTCGTATGCCTCCAATTAGATTGCCCAGTAGAGCTCTTTTCACTTTCCCATTGTGAGATTGGTGTGAGAAACAAGGTGTGCAGATTTTGACTTGGTAGAAACTTTTAAAGTCAACTACATCAAAATTTGGTATTATAGACTCACTCGCGTGCCAGGATGAGGTCTGCATGCGAATAATTTTTTTGGTTGGAAATCATATGCGAAACGGCATCGAGTCGAACTCGGTGGCGATCTTGGTACAGATTTCTATTGGAATCATTTTCATAACTTTCTCTTCTTAGTGGAGAAGAGTTAGCTTCTAGGTTTGTCTTTGTTTATGACGTGATACAGTGAAAACCGGAAGGAAGCTCTTTTGCTGATGTTGCCTTGCCTTAATGCTGACTTGGCCGTAATGGTGTTTAAAGATTTAATTTGCCTCACTAGTGTGTTATCTAGATATGTATACGCATAGTAACTAATGTACTCTCTCTCTCTCATAAATCATAATAATAATTTGTGTGCATAAATTATTCATTTTTTCATTATTTATTTTAAGGATGGTTTTTTTTGTTTCTTATGATTATATGGCAGTAATACACAAGTTAATATTAACTTTTGCACAGATGGGCATGATGATGTTATGGTACCCATCAACAAAAAGAGTGACCTTAGAGTTCGTCCCAACTATCGTACTATCAACTTTCTCTGTGCTGCTTCAAAGATAATCTCTTCTTTTATATTCAAAAGGATTCTCGAAGGGCGAGAGTGGTGAGGGGACACCACATGTACCAAAATTCCCAAGAAACTACATGAAATACCACTGGAGCCAGCTTATTCTCCAAAAGGAGTCAGCCGCAGTAAAAGAAAAGGTAACTAGGCCACCCCAGACTATATTTAAATCAGGAATGGGATGCTTAGACCGAATTCATGCTCCGCCGCACTCTCAAGTTGCGTCACCTATACCAACAGCCTACCATCTATGATTTTATAGACTACTTAGTCGCTTTCGATTCTATACCGCACAAGATGCTATGCCACACTTTATTTTATGATAGCTACTCAGCGAAGATAATTCGAGTACTTGCAGCATTTTATTTTGACTTACCGGTTAATATCTGCACTAGTAAGTGTCTCCGGCGTTTAACAAGGATACGTAATGGTTAATGACTAGTTTAATTGATTTCGAGGCAGTCATTTTTGAAGTGATCGAAACGGTCTCAGTAGTTGTGATTGGCGAGTTTGGCTTGCTGGACTATAAATGTTTACGATGATGTAAGACGCCAGAAAACGTGGACAAGCTTCAATGTTCTTTTTTAGCATAAAAATAGATTATGTGGACAATGTTGATTTTGAACCTAAGATAAAACTGAACGGCGCCCTAATGTATCAGTTTACCTAGAATCACAGGCGAAATCAGATGGCTCGGCTGCTGCGTTTTTGTGAATTATGCTATTCACTGTGGATTAATTCATTCATTTGTTTAAACAATAAGACAGAGGTTATAAAATCAAGTATATTTTGGAGATGACCGACTTTAGCTGACTGCATGAACAGCTTCGAATTCAATTTATTCTCTCAGGATGTTTAGTTTATTGTCAATTAAGCGCAAAGAGGTATTACTCAATAAATAAATAAAGAATTCGAGTGCACGTACCTTTATTAACCAAAATAAAATATAATTGCTGAAAACGTACGGGTGGCTAACAGAGCACAGGTTTATGATGGTGCTCAGTGATCATGATCTTAATAGCTTATGTTTTACCACAACTATTCATACGGAAGATCTAGATCTTCATTTATGTATGCCTGTGTAATACAAACTCCAGATTTCCATTAATTCCCTACCTGGTGCTTCCACTTGACATTGACTAAGCTCATTTCGTTTATTTTACGGAAACGAATTCCATGAAGGAATAAACCATTGTAATAATGAAGTTTATTGTTAGTTTTTCCAATTCATCACCATCCTGCTCAGCCATAAAAAAGTCAAAATTGACTTATGCTTCACTGCCATATAACCATAAGAAACGAAAAAATATAACAACAGAAATAATAATTTGGACAAAATATTAGTGAAATTTACGAGAAAGAGAGAGAAAGAATACCTAGTCCAGCCAAAAAAAATCCAAGTGATTAATGTTTCACTGCCATATAAACATAAGGAGTGAAAAAACGTATATAACTGAATTTAGACAAATTATTATTGAGATTTACGAGAGAGAGAGAGAGAGAGGGGGGGTATAGAGAGAAGGAATACCTTGCTACTATTTGTAAATTTATCAAGATAACTCACAGAAATTAGGCAAACTAAACTTCTCCACGATATCATTATGGCCAAGTCAACTTTAGAGCGAAGCAACATCAGCAATACACCTTCTTTGCGGCTTTCACTGCATCACGTCATAAACATTCTTGCCATTGGTCTTCTGAGTACCACTTGGGACCGTAATAATACTGCTACCTGCGTTGGAGTGCCTATTCTGGATGTAACCGAAATACGTAATTAAAAGATGAATTTAATTTACTATCTATGCTATGGTCGATTTTTACCGCCATTATGAATATAAATATGTTTAAAGTATTTATTTTCAAATATTTTCACGTTTGTTCGCAGGCTTCAATCTATAAAGAATGCTTAATCTATTTTAGATAAGTGTATTCGCTTTATCTCCTTACCTGATTTACTATAGACAACATGCACATTGATTATTTTGTCATATATATGAAAACAGTACGAAGTCCATCCAATTAAAAGAAATAAAACCAAGCACTTCGCATTGTGATATAAAATACACGCGCTAACAGTTCTGGACGTCCATATATCACAATAGCTTCCAAATCAGGAAGAACTTGCACAAAAACATGAATTTATTACTCTGCTGCATCCGCCTAGATAAGGCTGACCTTATGTACGAGTTCTATTGTTGATAACTAAATCTGTTAGAACATAGTGTATAGTCATTGGAAAGCGCATTTTGTTTTACACGTTTATCGTTTTTTCTCCTTTATAGTGTCAATTAGTAGATGCCAGTTTCTTATCTGTTGTGCAAACTTTCGCAACGAATTTTATTACTTTATTAGATTTTTGCTTATCTTTAAAACATGGTGGATAAGCGTTAATGATAAAACTGTTACGCACATAAACAACTTCAGTCTGTAAACAGTCAGGCGAAAAAACATGCAATACACGATTAAACAATATTCTAACTGTATCTTCTTTTCCATTTCAAAGAGAATTAAAATTTTGAATTTAAATATCGCGCTGCATTTGCTTTCTAGTGGATAACTAATCTGCGCAATATACCATTAGTTCTACGTTTGAGTTATACTGATTGAGATGCTATATTTTCGTCCTCTTCTATTTATACTGTAAAGCAAATTTTGTGATGTCTTTTTTTGAATTTATCGAGCATATCTTTTGCATGCTTACGATATTTGCAGCCAAAAATACTGTCAACTTGGCGGTCGTAATGTTTTATTAACTAGATAGTTGTGTTTGTTTGTTTCAAAATGCACCGTTTGTTTACTGGTATTACCTGTTTGAGCACACTTGTTTAATATTTTGTCCACTTTTTTATTCTTAGACAAAGTTAATTAATACTTTTTTCTCTAATAAATTAGCTAATAGCATTGAGATTAGCGCTTATGTACTATATATAATGATTTTAAATCTATAATAAATATCTTACAAGGCATTTCGTCAAGTGTCATTTCATATACAAAAGAAATCGATGCCAAATGTACTTCATTTGAGTGAAAATATGTTCTAGCATAAAGGCTATAAAAAGGAAAATTGAGCTTAATGCGTGGTTTGGGTGTTGTAGTGAATAAACTGCTGGACTGAAGAAAATGTCCCTCGACTTTCGTCTTGGCCGCGGCATTTCTGGGAAGTACTTGGTGAGTGCCGTATAAGGACCAAATCAGGTCACTTGGTGAATTGCGTCTTGAACGTTATGCCGTTTTGGCGCATAATAACAGCATATAAATATTGAAACCCTAGCTTAAATAACTTCGATATATTTTGCCAACATGGAATAATGTTTGTCTTATAATGACAGATCGGTTACGGTCATCTGATGCTTTGAAACAAAAGCGATGACGAATAACCTTTATTAGAATAAATAAATTGACCAAACACAAAAGTTCGCGTATAATTAGATTTCGTGCAGTACGCGTCTTAAGTGGGGATTGGAATGAATCTATAGACTATTAAAAAATCGGTCGCAATCTAAGCTCTGGATTGTGCAATTCTGGCAAGTATTTGATGAATTGTATCGCCTATCTTTTCCAATTTTTTGTTTATCTTGCTAAAATAAATATAAATTTATATTTTATCACATTTATAAGCATGACTTGTAGGGTATTTAGTTTTCAAATAAAAAACATTATTTTCAGATGTGAATTTAAAAACTTATATTGTACAGAAGCCCTTTCGATCCGTCTTAACAAATGATTTACTGAAGAAATGCAGCACAGGAATTTTTTCTTAATAGGATAGAACGGTTTGCATAAAAAATACACATACATTATGAATAAATAGTAGTCAAGAAAGTTTCGATAGCTTCTAAATAGGGAAGCATACTCCTACGTCTAATCTTGATTAAAATTCTTTGTTTGCATTTTACATTTGTCACAGGACAAAACGTCCTTAGTTATGGACAGGACTCGAATCTAGGCACGTCTGCTGCGGAATCTGGTGCTCTAACCAGTGAACCATCCTGCCGAACACTACACTGCACACAATTTTCAGTTATATTATACCAAATGTAACTTGGTTAGTCTATTTTTCCTTTAGGTTAAGCTCATCTGGCATCCATTTATACCAAAAGTTCCAACTAATCATCTCAAATCTGTCATTACTGAACAGACAACGCACTACATGGGGAAGTGGTATTGAAATGAACATTGGTTGCACAGGCGGTGATAACAATTATTATAATCAAGGATGCGATCTTGTTATTTACACCTGACCCATTAATTACCTACATATGCCAGTATGCTTGTCCGTTTGGTATCTATTAATGATAAGTGTGATATTTGCTTCTATCAACTCAGTTTGCAAACAATCGGGCGAACAAATACGCACTGACATATTTCAAAATGTCTTAATGGAGCTTTTGCCATTTCAACGGATGGTAGCTGTTGAAATGTAAATATTGCATTATCCGCGTTTTATTATGGAATGTTGATTTACACAATATGACGGCTGTTTTGTTGAAGCAACACACCAAGAAAATTTAGAGTATCATCGTCTTCGTTTTTAATTGTAAACAGAATATGCTGATGCTATCTATTGATTGTGAAAATCAATTTTTCATCATGCTAATGGTTACCACAAAATAAAAATATATCATCAACATGACGGTTTTATAATTTCTCTTAGCTCGATAGTTCAGAATTCCATCTTTTGAATATGTACATAAACCGATTTTCTTTTAAATTTGCTCACTCTTTCACTTCTTTTGAACGGATTTCTCACTCCAAGTTCCGTTAATTAGCTTGTTAAAATCTTTCGGAACCTCTCTTATACTGAATTTGAAATTTTCAAAAGGAAGGCTATCAACACAGGCGGCTTTGCGGTTCCTCAGCAGACTACCAATCTCTGTCGCTTCATCAAAAGTAGTTTCGTTATTAATTTCGTAGCAATTTAGAGAAGTCACTGCATGTTTACCACATTATTTGCAATATGTTGTGTATTGAGGAGTTTGTGGAAGAGGCTGACTACTTACACTTAAGAAACTGATCACGTTTGCATTTTCACGACAAAATGATTACTACTAATACGTGGATTTTTAGATTATAGTTCTAATAAGCTACTAGGTCTGGACAATTTTTCCAACATTAAGCCAGTTATATTATTCTTTAGGCTCATGACTGTCAGTAGGCCCCTTGAGAAGCTTACGACCAAATGCGCAGTCTCTTGGTTTCGTATGAGACACCGCGTTTTTAAAGTTTCAGTTTTAGTAGAGCTTGGAAATGAGCTCGTATATTTTATCTTAAGAAGAAAAGCTAAAGCTTGCATAAAGGTTTTCCTCATAGAGATCCCGATACGGTTTGGTACGATGTTGGCTGTAGCTACAGGTGGTTCAGCAAAAGCATAGACGTCTCTGAAATCATTCTGCACAATTTTATTCTTTTTCATTTCGCAGTTATTCGGACGGAATACGGACTGGCTCATGGACAGGAATTTTAATTTAATTCTAACGGTCATAAGTCTTTAGTCGGACCCACGAATAAAGTCTGTACAACACCTATGGTAGGCCCAAATCCTGACCGGAATAGCGTCTATCTGAGTACGCTGACTTGTCACCGTTCTATGTGCCTAGGCCGCCCCGCTGCACCTCGTAATAAGATACCAACTGTGGTGCTGGAATATTGAGTTAAGGCTGGAGTAAAATTTGGAGAGCCTGATGTTGTTATCGCAGCTATTTTCAGCCATGGTGCATATTCCTACTTCCCCATTTTCCGTACAGTCCAGGTGACGTTGATATCACCGGTACTTCCTGAAATCGGAACGCCGTTCAACACTATATCTAATAAATTTTTAAAGAAATCATTATTTTCAATAATAAGTTGATTGAAAGTTAGTTACTTCTCCGAGAACCGGCTTGCTTACGTGAAACCTAGTATAAGCCAAACGAGTTTATAATTCTCCAGTCAAGATGAGTTACCACGCCATACCTGGCCGGATCACTCTCGCATTTGTTTGGCTGAAGTATCGTCTTATTCTGTAGTCTTAGCCCAATTGGGACATGTTTTGGTGTGTTAAAAGCAATTCAGATCTCTTGGAGCCAAGCGATGTGGATACTGTGCTTGTGCAGTTTATCGACAGTAAAAAGTTGACAAGCTCGCGAGGCAAAGCCATTGAATAAGCCATCATTTATCATAAACGTTACATGAGTACCAACACAGTCAGTTAGGGTCCACCGTGTGTACAAAGAATTTAGGGACTACAGTCGCCTTCCTCTTATTTGTTTCTTGAATTCGTGCATGTGATGAGTTTTTTACGACCTATACAACCGGCACCGTAGGTCCATTGGGTACTACCTGATTTCTGATTAGAAATTTGAAATTAGCACTATAATATTTACTCTCTGATGCGCACGTGATGATATTTATCCCTATCCAGATTCACATATAATGCCTTCAACTGAGCTAGGTTCGATACCATATCCTGTAGAGTTTCCCACCAAGAGCTATGATGCGCACATGGACCCCATTCTTATGTACAAAGCGCTCTAAAACTACAAAATTTGATTAAAGATTATTTTAGCATTTTCGGCAATGTCCGAATCAATCCATTTTGACTCTTGCGATCTATGGAGCCTTATTTGTCTGTCTAAATAGGAGTACATGTTGGCAGCTCCAAAATACGCCAGCAATTCGCAGCTTTGCTTATTCGTTATCTGTAAATTATATATTCCAGTATCAACTACTGAATGCCTGTTATTGGTATAAAATCTTAGGCTATTAATGTCCTGGTTTCTCTTTCGTAGAACACAAAACTGAATTGTATACACAATCTTTAAGGAATATATAGATATTCATGTTTCTCCATAAATGGCGAAAGTTGGAGTAAACTCCTTTATATTTTTGGATTCTCGCATTAATCTCGTCAATAATTTTAGAGTTTTTGATACAGATATCAAGATACGTAAACTTATCAACTATTATCCAGATCTTTACATTGGAGTCTTAGAGTTAAAGTGAGTGATGAGTTATCGTGCATACATTTTGAGGGTGCGAGCTGCATACACGACGACTTTTAAGACTTCTGTTAATCTATTCAAGGTGGGCTGGGTTGTCGAATAATAATGATATAATATCGTCTGCGTAGTTAAGATTAGCTAATCAGTCGACTGGGAGAAAGTCGAGAACTGCATCCTGAATGAAAGGCGGGGCAAAGCTCACAATGGCATTGATTACCAAATTAAACAAAAATGAAAAAAGTGGATATTCTTGACTGTCACTACTCTTAGTGATAAAATTGTTAATAATTTCATCTAACGTAACCACAAGTGGTTCTGTAGAGAAAACGTATAATATTTGTTAATGTATCACTGTCAAACAAAAAGTGTAATGGAACATTGCGGTCCTCTGAGTCAAATGCACCCTTGAGGTCTAGAGGGAAGGCTATTGTGGGACGGCATTTACATGCTGCTGTTTAAACACTTGCATTAAGGTATATACGTCTGTTCTACCTCGTTCTGGAAAGAAACTGGATTTTCTTCTCGTGTGTGATTCATGCAAAGCGTTGAAACTGAATAAGGGTATCGGTTCAGATAACCTAGGTACGACTGGAAACAAGTGATGATGAGCTGGCCAATTATGATTACAAAATGAACTAAAAGGCAGATTTTACTTCTAATGTAGATTTTTAAAGGTAGAAAATCATTTATCACTAACCGATATTCCTCAATCTGCCTGCTAGTCTATGAACATGCATACAATCGTCGATTACGCGGACGTTTGTCTTAACATATATATTTTTATTTTTTCTCCACATAAGCGGTCTTTTGAAGAGAAATAGGCGACTTCCTTATGCTTGTTCTTGGCATGAATTTTCATTTAATTTATTGTACATTGGTCACTGGGTTATCTTTGTGCGATTGGTTAATGAACAATGTTGACGTCTTCTGCTCTCAGGTCGTATATTGATTTACTGTAGTTCTAATTTCTGGCTTGCAGCCATGTATATCTTCTGTCTATAAGCTGCTGTGTCTTGAACATTTGCGTTATGAGATAGACAATCTAATAATACAAGATTACTTACGATGCTCCGGCCTGTTCCATTACTCGTCACTTTTATTAACCCGGTAGTACATAGTTAACTTTCAGCTTCCTTTGCTGGGTATCGATTGGTATAGTGCAGGAACCTTAATCTAATCCAAGTAATCGGAGCCTTAAACTGCTTTTTATGTATGTAAAACTTTATTTTCTTGTGAGGAACTAAAAATCTTTCGACGCGGTTTGTTATTGAAACTAATATTAGTTTCCCGTATTAACAGTTTGTTAATTTTGTAATAGTTTAAAATTTCATATTGTATATTTTGCTTTTCATTTAGGTGCATTCGTTTACTTCTTTACAACAAACTGCTAATAGGCAGAACGTGAATTTGTGTGCCTATTTGCCAGGCCTGGCCTGTTTGTTTTAACTTTGGAAGCAACATTTTCATTTAACAGAAATGGAGGCCCAGGAAGAATACTTTCCGATTGCTGTTCTTATAGAGGAGTTGAGAAATGAGCACACTTACCTCCGAATGAACAGCATCTACAAGCTGTCCACGATTGCAATAGCACTTGGACCTGAAAAAACGCGACAACAACTCATTCCTTTTTTAACAGAAACCATCTACGATGAAAGTGAAGTTTTGTACACTCTAGCTGCTCAACTGGGCAAAATGGTACCATTGGTTGGTGGTCCAGATTTCGCAAGTTGTCTTCTTGCGCCTCTTGAGTCTCTGGCAACAGTAAGTTTCATGTTTACCTATGTAGAAACTTTTTTAAATGCAAAGTTAGAATTCATGATTTTCTTGCTATAAGTTTAAATCTGTTCGATGGTACATGATGCAACTGTAAGTTACCTCTTTGTGTTGGGTAACATAAAAACAACGATAAGTATGTTCTTATTTTGACTCTGTTATCGGAGCTTTCGCTTACGATTTGTAAGTCCAACTAGCTATCCCCAATGCGTATTTATGCATTGAAGCAGAATCGAGTAGATTTTTTTAAATGTTAGAAAACGAGAAACTGCATGTTGCGTGCGACTTTGATGACGTAGTTGACAAGTGGCATATTTCTATACCAAAAGCTCCCTCTTCAAATCTCGGCCGCATGAATTGTGGTTGCTACTGATAAGTGACTAATATGAACGCCATATATCTACTTTGTGAATGTCAGCTTCTATATAATTCATAATCAGTAAGTGGCTGCCATTTATTTTTAATTTTTGGTAAATGGTTCTTCTCAACTAACAAAGCGTCATTATGTGACAAATAAATTGAACGAATTAGGCTAACGATTTTATAGATGAAAAAAATTAGATGTCGACCGTAAGTTATGATGGAGTCACAGCGGGCGGATCTTCACATAGCTAGGACTGCTTTCTCGAATCTTCGTCATTTAGGGAGAAACGCCAATATTTCACTTTGCCTTAAAGGTCGTGTTTACAATGCATCTGTACGCGCAGTCTTACTATACGCTAGTGAAACT
Organism: Eudiplozoon nipponicum; assembly: GCA_029291075.1. Taxonomy (NCBI): domain Eukaryota; kingdom Metazoa; phylum Platyhelminthes; class Monogenea; order Mazocraeidea; family Diplozoidae; genus Eudiplozoon; species Eudiplozoon nipponicum. Next base: position 33,513 of record JAQBSW010005061.1, on the reverse strand, counting down.
TGGCCTCTTAGAGTTGATGATCTGAGACGCTTACAGGCATTCGATCATCGTTGTTTGAGAAGTATAGCACATGTTGGTTACCAACAACGAATAACTAACGTTGACATCCGTAGACGTATTTTTGGATCTGACAATAAGTGCTCGTCGTTAGAAAAACAAATAAGGCTCCATCAACTTCGTTGGCTCGGTCACGTTTTGCGTATGCCCTCATTTCGATTGCCCAATAGAGTTGTGTTCTCTCATCCAGCACCAAATTGGCGTAAGAAACAAGGTGGGCAGATTTTGACATGGCAGAAACAATTAAAGTCACTTACATCCAAATTGGGTAGTATAGGATCCACTCGTCTGCTGGGATGGGGTCCTCGTGCACATCACAGTTCTTGGTTAGAAACCCTTAGCGATATGGCAGCGAATCGAGCTCAGTGGCGATCTTGTTGCAAATGTATAGTAGAATCATCTTCGTAACTTTCTTTTCTTAGTAGGGCAAAGTTAGCTGCGAGGTTTGGTTTGTTTATGACGTAAAACAGTGAAATCCGCAAGGAAGCAGTGTTGCTGATGTCGCCTTGCCCGAATGCTAACTTGGTCATAATGGTGTTGTGGAGAGGTTTAGTTTACCTCATTTCTGTGAGTTATCCTGATAAATTTACTCATAGTAGCAAGATTTTCCTTCTCTCTATACCCCCCTCTCTCTCGTAAATTTCAATAATAATTTGTCTAAATTCACTTATGTACATTTTTCACTCCTTATGGTTATATGACAGTGAAACATTAATAAATTGACTTTTGTGTGGCTGGACTTGATGATGATGAGGACTGCAAATGTGTGTTTTTTATTAAGATTCTTCATTTGCTAAACTCCAGTTATCTTTTGGTAATATTATTTTCTTTTAACAGGTGGAAGACCTTATAGTTCGCGAGAAAGCAGTGAAGTCTTTGCGACGAATTTTGCCCTATCATTCTTTACTAGACGTCAATCGATATTTCTTTCCTCTTATCCGGCGCCTGGGCTCCGGCAAATTTTTCCCATCAAGAATTTCTACGAGTTGCCTTCTCAGTGTTGTTTATCGTCGGTTGAAATTAACAAATCGACGCTATTTCTGCTCGTTCATACGCAAATTAGCCATGTAAGTTACATTTTTATATACATATGCATAACGATATTTTAATTTAATCTGTGTTGGTTTCTCCCGAACAATGGAGCAAATAGTATTTAATAGATAAAAGTGTCATCTTTTGCTGAGCGTTTTTCTAATTTTGGCCATATTTAAAAACTCGATTCCGTATGTGTATGTAATATCAGATCTGCTAGACTAATAAATCCGGTAGATTGTGTTAAATAACATATGAGCATTGGATTATTTGTCAAAGATCCAATCGGCCGATACAGTCAGTTACTATAAGGCGAACCGTAAATCAGCTGATTGGAATAGTTATTTTGTATTCATTACTCTCTCTCTCTCATTCTATCTATCTCTCTCTCTCTCTCTCTCTCTATATATATATATATATATATATATATATATATATATATATATTATAAATGGTCTCGTAAACATTCATGCAATGAAAGCGGACAAGTCCCGCATCAGGCCAAGAGAAAAATCTTTACATCGCCTGGACTAAGCTCTTTAACGGCAGTTGCTGAACTGATCAATGACATTTGATACGCTATTAAACGATAGTTTAAGCAAGCACATATCAATGCTCTAGCCTAAAAGAGCTTTTGTTTTATCATTTGTGACCAATTATTTGAATTAGCGAGGCTTCCACATAAAAAAAACGAGAATGCGTCTAGACTGGTGTCATTTGCATAGAATTGGTGAAATAGACAATGGGTAATTGCGCAGCAAGTGATAAATATTGAAACAAAAGCGTAGTTGTGAAATAACCATTCATATAACAGAGTATTTTACCAGTCGAAGAGAGTTGTAGGTAATCTTTGTCGTCATGCGCAGAATAATCCATTCATTGAGTGGAATTTGGCTTTAGTTTACAAAATTTTGTGTTCTTAAATGAATAGATATTGCGCAATAGATATTCTAGTCAAGTACAAAATATTCTATTCTTTAGCTGACCCGCGTAAAGAGATAAACCGGCTGGATTGTCAATATAATTCTATCAGCAATGCTAAGAGTAGTGATTTCGCAAAAAGTTTTTTAGAACTAGTGATTGGATCACCATCAGTCGGATTTCAATGGCATTTTGGTGATCATTGACGGCTAAAGCGTGCCAGATTCGCATGAATGTTCCAAACAGTCATGCGACAAATGGGGAAGAATACTAGCTGCTTAACTGCCGAGCTATTAGAAACATTGTTCTTAAGATTCCACGCGTCAGTATAAAATATTCTTCTAGGTTTGTTCCCCTCAGTTTTCTTAAATATTCTTTATCTGCAATTTCGAGTGGTATAGGCCTCGCTGAATTTGAGCTGAGTTTGCCATATGAGCCGTTTTGACCATTAGTTCATATAGCGAAGTAAGCATAACAACATTTGTTTAGAACTGTTATCACCATTGCATAGGACACTCCTAAAAATCCGTTTATGCATTATGTTCTCTACACCATCGGGTCATTTCCTGTGTATTTTCAGAATAGCTAAATTGGTACATCATATTATAGGCTAGAGTCACAATTTGATCACGCTATTGAAAGTCGTTATATTTTATGTATCCGTTTTATAGGAATTTGTGTTTGAATATTTTAAGTAAGAGCCATAATGTCGCATCATTATTTTTTAAACAAGTATTATCAACATCATCATGTCCAGCCATACAAAAGTCAAAAGGGACTAATGTTTCAATTCCATTTAACCATAAGGAGTGAAAAATGTATATAAGTGAATTTAGACAAATTATTAGTGAGATTTAAGAGAAAAGAGAGAGAGAGAGGCACACAGAGGAAGAATACCTTGCTACTATGAGTAAATTTATCAAGATAATTCACAGAAATGAGACAAACTAAACCTCACCACAAAACCATTATGGCCAAGTTAGCATTCGGGCAAAGCGACATCAGCAATACAGCTACCTTACTTGTTTAAAAGCTTCCTTTTAAACAAGTAAGGTAAACGTCCATCATTATTTGACGGATATCATAGACATGCTCGTTTAAACTAAAATCTAAATCTTCCCTTGGGTAAGGTCCGCAAGTCTCTCGCTCCTTGTCAGAATAAAAGATCACAATTCAAATTATCAGTTACCAGTTTTATTACTTTGAATGTGCATGAGATTATACTTTCTGTTCATGCTGCCTTTGGTTTATCCTTCTGGTTACAACTGAACTAATTTGTTACTAGGTTCGCAACACCTAATATATACTTGCATATATATTAGTTCGACGCAACAAACAGTATTTATCTGTTATATATTGAATTTAATGATGTCACGCTTACCGCGAAATGTGATAACTGATATCGATCAAGGCCAGAGTGTATGGATTTACTGGAGTAACATGTGTTCAGAAATTTTTGTAATTCTCAATTTCGGTGAAATATAGCATAAATTGATATGCAATAAGGCGCTTTTCAATTTTAATTAAAGCGATTCATTGATGTTAAGATCATACTGCGTCAGATTCGTATCGCTCTGAGTAGTTGTTCATTAACAAACTTTTTCTCAGGTAGCCCAGTTATTTCTCGATCTTGTGTACATAACGGATCTTCTTGATTCTGTTTGCTATGCTGTTAACTAGATTTCTTTTGAGAGATTTTGGCTCACTGCTGTTGTGGTGAATGTATTGCCCAGTGACATTGGATATTCTATGTATTGTCAGTGTCAAATTACAATTTTCTTCTGTAGTGTGTTGAATGTTCAAGAAGGGAATAGTATAATCTTTCTCTACCTCGAGAGTGAATTTGATGTATGGATCGGCTCCTTGGCTTGCTTTAGGATTTCGGTTGTGATTTCGCAAAAGCGACATAATTAACAACCTAGCAAACAAAATAAGGAAAATTTTCCAAACGTAAAAGTTAATATCACATTTAGCGCACAGGGTATCATGAGGTTGGATGCCAAAGATCAATTGCCAATTCTCTCCATATCATTCAGTCTACAAATTCTCATGTATATGCGGTAGCACCTATATTGGAAGTACGAAGAAGCAGAATTTATCGCAGAAAATAATTTAAAAAGGTTTGGTGCCGTCAGGAAAACTCACTATTTCCGATCATATATTAGAAACAAGGCACCCAGTCAATTTCGCCAATTTCTCAATTCTACACAAAGAACATTAAGAAAATTATAAATAAATAAATAAATGAGTTTGTGTCTCTGTGTGTGCCTTTTTGCATGCAAAGGTCTTTCTCGCTGTATTGCAATGTGATGTATGAGATCTGATCATTATTGTATTGATGATTTGATAGTTAACCACTATTAGATCAAAACTCATAGAAGACATCCAAAAGGCAAAACCCGTCGGAACAAAAACCGCATGTTTGTACGGAAAAAACTAAAAACACAAAGCCTTATCAGCCTCAAGAACTCCTACGATGCGGCCCATTATGTCAAAGATCAATGTCCCGCAACATGAACCAGCTAAGTTTCTCTGCAAAATATCTCAACCAATTCTAAATATCATAAACGCAAACACTATCAAGGACTCCTACGAATTACCAGATGAACTAAAGGGGAAGAACATTCTACATAATAAAATTGTTTTGCTTGACGTCTCATCCTTATTTACGAACATTTCCCTGGGTAAAACAACGACGATCTTGTGTGGCATGATTAAAAATGAGTTTTACTATTTTCCTATAGACACCAATGACATCAAAGACCTCATATTAGCATCTACAAAAACGTGCAATTAACATTTGAAGGGAAATACTATCATCAGATCAATGGAGTATCTATGGGAAGCTGCATTGACGCTGGCAATACATTGAAAATCCTCTTTCACCGTGAAATACATTCATTACAACAGCAGTGTGCCAAAATACCACAAAAGAAACTTAGTTAACAACCTAGCAAACAGAATCAGGAAGATCTGCTCTGAACAAAAGATCGAGGAAGAATTAGTTTACAAATTCTCATGTATATGCGGTAGCACATATATTGGACATACGAAGAAGCAATTGATTAACAGAATCCAGCAATATCTCCCGCAGAAATTGATTTAAAAAAGGCTTGGCACTGTCGGGAAAATCATCTATTTACGATCATATATTGGAAATGGGATACCCAGTCAATTTGACCAATTTCTCAATTCTAAATAAAGCAAAATCAGAAAAATTATTATATATTTATGAAGCCCTTTATATAAAACAACAAACATCTGGCCTAAATATTCAAAAGTTTCATCAACATAATATTCTAATCGACTGGCCACGAATCACACAATCCAACAACAATTTATGGCATCCAGGCAAGACCAAACACCCCCTCGACCAGACTCAACAAACATTCGATCGGATTGGCAACAAACTGAAGTGGAAAAAGCAGCTGCACATACGGACATATAAATTTCGAAACAATATGAGCATTCAAGACTGCAATCCGCACCTGCGCTGTTCCCAAGAAAAAAAAATACTGAACAAGGGGAAACAAAAGACTACAGTCGGAAAAATACTAGCCAACAATGCGAACAGTAAGTTAACTTTCTAGCCATCAATACAAGAATGACCAGATCTCAGATATCACTTTGCATAACAGCAAGGGAAGACCGTTACATTCAAACATGCATACACAGAGACGAACGCAAACACACTTACTAATCAGACAAAACAAGACGTAGAAGTAAAATCGAGTCACATTTGTTGCCACCCGCATAATCAAATGCAAACGCAGAATATATGTAAATGAAAGATTGTAAAGTGAAGTTTAGTAGTCTCCAAATAAATGGCCATTATCCACTTTGTTATTGATGTGTTTTTTCTTCCTAATTAGAAATATACTGTGTAATATTCGAAGGCAATGGAATTTATAATTAAATAAATAATATATTATATATTTATATATATAATATCAAATCTATATATATATATATATATATATATATAATAGTCATTGTACCCTTCCTGTGTGCAAAAACAAAAAGAAATTATATCAGATATAAGAAATATTTCTTTCGCATGGCCTTCTCAAATATCTACTAATGATCATATCTTTATATATGTAAATTGGAAAGCAAAACAAGATAGAAATATGTGAACATAGAGAGAATGGGAAAAATAGAAACCAATCAAATTGCGTGCGTCACGTTCATTAGTAGATAGTTGAGTAGACCATGCGATTGAAATATCTCATATATCTGATAAAATTTCTTTTTGTTTTTGCACACAGGAAGGGTACAATGAATTTATTGAAGCTCGTATTTCAAAAGAATATATATATATATTACACACTATATTTCTAATTAGGAAGAAAGAACACATTAATAACAAAGTGGATAAAGGCCATTTATTTCGTGAATACTAATCATCGCTATACAATCATACATATATATGCATTCTGGGTTTACAGTGATTATGCTAGTGGTAACAAATCTGACTCGCTTTTACTTCTGTTTCTTGTTTTGGCTGATTGGTAAGTGTGTATGAGTTTGTGTTTGTGTGTGTGCGTGTTTGTATGTAAAGTCATTCTCGCAGTATTGCAAAGTGATATCTGAGATCTGGTCATTATTGTTTTGATGGCTTGAGAATTAACCATTTGTGCGCATTGTTCGCTGTTACATGTACGAGTGCTATTTTTCCCAGTGTAGTTGATCGTTTCACCTTGTTGCGCAACAAACATTCGATCGGATGGGTAACGAACTGAAAAATAAAAAAAACCGATGCACGCACGGTAACACAACCATTGCTAACAGCGACAGGAATTGCAAAACAATGTAAACATTCAGCACTGCATGCCGCGCACCTTGCGCTGTTACCAAGGGGTCAGAATAAATTTGAGGACAAGGCGAAATGCAAGACGACACTCGGGGAATAATCTTTTGTATATGTAACAGCCACCAACGCGAACAGTTGGTTAACTCTCAATCGTTTAATACAATAATGACCAGATCTCGGACATCACTTTGCAATATAACGAGAAAGACCCCTATACGCAAACAGACACATACGCATATACACTTGCTAATGAGCCCAATCAAGAAATAGAAGTTAAACTGAGCTACACATAAAAGCAAATGAAAATCGAGGTTGTATATAAATGAAAATTTGTAAAATGATGTTTAGTAGTCTCGAAGTAAATGACCATTATTCACATTGTAATTAAATTTTTTTCTTCTGACTTATTTAATATACTGTGTAATATATATTTGTGTATTTTTAGCAAAATTTCTTTTTTGTTTTCTCTTGTTCATGCCTCTAGTAAATTCAATTGAAATGTAGGAGCGAACGTGCCACTGTTTATTGTTAATTGTTTTTGTAAATTATTTTTGAAAGTCTTTTCCGCCGGGTGATGTCGGGTCATCTCTTTTATTGTTAGTTGAAATTTTTTTCGAACTACGTCTATATATTTGTGTGTGCTTATTGATTCAAATCATCCAGACACAATTAATATCAATCAAGGCCAGATTGTATGGATTTACTGGAGTAACAGGTGTTCAGAAATACTTGTAATTTTCAATTATGGTAAGCTTAAGCATACATTGAAATCAATCGTGTTAGTACCATTTAACGACTCAGCAACCATAGTGTTAGTACCATGTACCTTTCGGTAATATAATGCTGGTATCGGCACTAACACAATAACCATAGTGTTGTTTTCATTTACAGAGTCGGTATATATATTGAATAGAATGAGTTAACGTTGAAGTCGCATTGTCGAGACTTTATATGATGTTAGCTTCACTACTGCAGGCTTACACATTCGTCTAGGATATTTCACCGTCCTATTATCCCACCTTCCTCACCCAAATATATAGTGGGGATTGGGCGAATACTGGCTCCTAAGGATGAGTAGCCAGGATGCACGAAACGAACGTGCACGAGATTTTACTTCCCGTTCATGCTGTCTTTGGTTTATCCTTCCGGTCATATTTGTACTAATTTGTTACCAGGTGCGCAACACCTAATACATAAATGAATATGTATTGGTTCTCTGCCACAAACAGTATCCACCCAAAAGCATATTTTGTATACTACCTCCATGCCATAAGCGTTACAAACTATTTAATTAGGTTTTCTTGTCTGAACATATATTTATGCATTTTATTTCATTACTCATAAATTAAATGTCATAATGGTGTGGATGTATAATTGCGATAGAACTATTGTATTTTTTAACAAATTTAGTGAAAATGCTTGTAGGATAGCTTTTCTTCAGATACACCAAACATTTATTATCCGATATAAATTGAAGATACACTTGAAATCACATTTATTCAACTGAATTTAATGGAGGTTAAAAAAAGAAAACAAAATATAAGATAACAGATAAACACTTTCTGTTCATACTGCCTTTGGTTTATCCTTCTGGTCACAACTGAACTAATTTGTTACTAGGTTTGCAACACCTAATACATACTTGCAAAATAGAAGATATGTTTGTATAGAATAGAAGTCCACGCTAAGAATATATATATATATATATATATATAATAGTCAAAATGTTGAAAAATGGGAAACGTATCTAAACGCTATTTTTCATGAAGCTTTGGAAGTCCTACGAACAAATTATTTTTGCTTGCTTAGTTCTTTCCATAGCTTCCAAATATGAAAACGTACCAAAGCAACTAGCTTTTATTAAATATGAAAGCGCATTATTGGCATGTTGCAAATTCATAAATGTTTCTTTCGCGCGCGAAAGTGCATACCTTTGAATATATTTTTGCTTCTGTTTATTACTATTTAAAGCAAGTTTGCGAGCTTGTAGTAAACACCAATCCTATTGTATTTAATCAGTTTTCGACCAAAGTAGTAAAATTAACCTTTTTCATTATGTTGCTCGAATAATTTGTTTGGAGCAGGTTTATAACGCCCCAGCTAATGTCTTCTGCAATATAAAAATATTTACAGGGTAAGCATTATTTTTGGTGGTCCTTACGAGTGCAAAGTAAAAATTCACATGCTAAAGCCGTGATTTTTGGGTATACTAGGGCAGAGGTTTCTGTCAGATAGTCATAGATACTTACTATGTTTATCCTGTTCGTGGGTTAGTGGTCCTCTGATAGATTCACATAAAACGGTAGATTGGACGAAGCAAGGTGCGTGAATTGCTGTTCAAATGCCCTAATGAGTCTTGCTGATGGTCTGTGGCAACACCAAAAAGGCTGACAAACGTAGAGATTCGATTAATAAATGAATCGATAGCAATGGTCTAGATGCGCAGCCATAAGATGATTGACGTAAATGACGGATAACTGAGTATTTGACACTGGTTAACAACGCAAACAAGACTTCAAATAGACAGTGTAGATGAAGGCAACAGCAATTGCAGGTAACTAGCTTGTCAGAGTTTGTTGCGTGGGAGATGCATTGCGCTTATATAGTTGAATGTCACGCGTGATTGGCTCATGGATTGCTTGCTTACTTATGGGTCTAGTGTTAGTCAATGATAATGCGTATTTTATTTGAATTAATTTACAAAATTTTGGTGATATAATTCGACCCTTTACAATTTTCTGTATATTTAATACACGTGGTTCAATTTAAATTTTTCATAGCTTTTCTAAAGTTTTATATAAAGACATTTCAAGACAATTGCTGACAAATATGGCCCCCTTTAACCGTGTTGTTTAAAAATATGATTGTAACGGAGATACAATTCTTTTTTGTATTTTTTTTGGTTTCAGTTGTTAGCATGGACGGAGGCTTAGTTAAAAATAAAACGGCATTGATATTAGAGTTTTTCTTCAAAATTATTTATAATCAACATAGCTCTATTTTATGGCGCAGTATTATTGTTAAAAGTAGTATTTCTTCTGGTAGAGCAATTATCCGAAATGCACTTTTATACTTTCGACTATGTATAAATTGATTAATTGTGTTCCTTGTCATAACAAACCATATAAGATAAATTCAGGGCAGTGGTTAGTTCTCTTGTTTAAAAATGTAGTCTGTGCTATTCCATATTATAGTTTCTAATTTTTTTGTCTGGTACCATATATAATTAAACGGACATTGGTTGCGCGGGCAGTGATAACATTTACTATAATCAAGATTGCGAACTTGATATAAATACCTGACCCATTAAGTACTTACATTTTGTCAGTATAAACTAAGATATGCAAAGTGTGGAAAAGGTAATTCATCCAGTAGACCGGTTTCGTCCTTATTCGGAACTCATCATGTACTGGCCAGAATTTGCAATTCTCTCTGTCAACCCATATTAAACTTTTGAAATATCTTGTTATTTTAAAACTACATTTATATATTTCTTAAGCGCTTACATTGAGTGCCACATACTTTTCGAATATTATATCTAGTCACAAAAATGGCAGGGTGGCTCAGTGGTTAGAACAAATTATTCCGAAGCAGAATTGCCCGGGTTCGAGCCCTGTTCGCGGAAAATTCCGGACAGTACGTGATGAGTTTCCTACAAGGACGAAACCGATCTACTGGATGAATTGCCGTTTCTACATTATACAATGCTTAGTTTATACTGACAAATCTATGTAAATAGTGGAAATGGTGTTTTGATAAAGATGACAACATTGATTTAAATAATTTGACAACAGAGTTTGGTTGCTCAATTTACATGAATCCAACAAATTTAAAATAGTATCCTTATTTACATTTTTCTATAGATATACGATTATTCTTAACTATTTTCCTGATAAGAGTACTTTGAAAATTGATTTATATTTTGTTTGGTTGTCCTAAAATAACTACAATCAATCTTAGAAATTTTTAACGTTGTATGCTTTCGTCACTGGAGACTAAAACATTCTATTATTTCTCTGATTTTTATATATCGTTTATATATCTCTTCTTTAGTAGGTTTTAATACCAGCCAAGCCAATGGCGATAGGTTAGAATGGCAAATTGAACATATATTTGCAAAACATGACTTTTTATACTTTTACAGCCACCACACACCTGTGCGGCTAGATGGAATTGATTTAGCCATGTACCGGTTTAGTTATTACGGTTTGTGATGATAATTATTGTGCTTAATTTCTGACAACTTTTTTCTGATATTTAATCCGGTGTAAATCTAAATCTTTTATTCGATGAGTATCTCGCATCAGTATCGAGCTTTGTATTTAGCATTAGATGTTCTATTACCTTGTTAGCATATTTTTTGTATTTCGATTAAATTAAGTGACGAGACACCAATGGTCCGACGAATGCTTGCCAGTCGCTTGGGAGAAATAGCAATTGCAATTTGTGGCACCTACGAAGAACGCAGATCCTGGTATCTTGACGCGAAATCGTCTGATTCTTCTAATCAGGATAACGCGTTGTCTAAAAATGACGTGACGAATCAAGAGATAAAGGTGAGCCGTTTGCAGCTGATTTAGTTTTGTTTATATTCTCCACGAAACTTTCACTACCTAGAGTGAAAGGTAAATATTTAAGCTTAGGATTGAATCATGCTTTCTAGACCACAGCGTTTTGGCGTGCGCAAAATAAATTAGATATCGCACGTACATATCATAGCTAGTCATGCAACAAATTCGATAATGACACGACGCTTTTCAATTTAAATTAAGGCGAGGTGTGCGAACACGATTCCATATTTAGAGGATATTTCTATAAATATTCGTTGTCAAGAACTGTGCCAACCAAAAAGTTGTTATATGGTTGTATTCTCATTCGACTTTACTAGCCACATACATAACAACGTTTGGTTATTTTTCTTCTATTTAATAATTTTAGTTTTGATTTAATGTTAGTCTTCGTATTGATTTTGTAAGCTATTGTTCTTTCTATATGGTATAAATTATTACGTGTGTTATTTCCAATGTAATTTATTTGTTAAGATGGAACTAAATCGCTTTTGCACAATATATCATGTTCTTAACCATTTAAACTTGGGAATTACATTTACATAGTTAAGAACTAAGTATCTAGCTATATTGATTTATCTCTATGTTAATTCTCGATTAATACGCACATTCTACTGTTGATTCGTATGTAATTATCTATAATTAAACTGTATAGCGTGAAGATGAGTCAATGATCAGTGTAAAAGCTTCTGTTGGAAAAGAGACTATGGAGAAAAAGAATACTTCAGATGAGCCTGCCGGTTCGACAAAGACGAAGAAACTGAAGAAGCGTCGTAATGTCCTCGGTGATGTTAATAAATGTGATGAAAGTGACGATAAAGAAGAAGGAAAAGAAGTCGATGAAGATTATGAAGATGAAGATAGTGACGAGAACGGAACCACCTCTGTGGATGATGACGAGAAGACGGCAACCAAGTCAAACGCAGCTGGTTCCGTAAAGTCAAGTAATGACCGTAAGTAGCAACAGATAGAAAATTAGGTTACATATTTGGATTAATGAGTTTAATACTTTCAATATCTCAGAAAAGACGTAATGGTAGCGCTGCATCATTGCAAGTCATATGTTTGATACAAAAAACGGCTAAACAATCTAAACATTGCTTTAAATCAAGTTTGCGAGCTTATAGTAAACACCAATCCCATTTTATTTAACCAGTCGTCGAAAAACATAACAAAAATACCACCAGTCACAACGCACTGACTGTTCGACGACTGGTTAAATACAATGGGATTTGTGTTTACTTCAAGCTGGCAAACTTGATTTAAAGAATTGTTACCACCACCCGCGCAATAAATTATTGTTTAAATAATCTAAACATGCTCGAACAAGCAATCCAGCTCACATTAGAGAAAGAATGATACAGATATCTATCATTTCTTGCTGTTTGAATAATAAGAGGTGGATAAGGGTCGAAATCAATGTCGGTTCACAGGAAATCAAGCAGTATGAGCAGTGTAATCATAGTTCCAGCAGTGTACGAAGGAAATTCAAATTGAACTTCATAACCTATTTGGGCACTAGAATAGACAGGATTTGTTCACCTAAGAACAGTGAATTAATATAAAACCGTATTGGCTAAACGTTGTCGAATTTAAGTTGAGGCAAAGTAATAAAATCAAGACCTATCTAGATTAAAGTAAAATACCTCCCAAAATAATGCTTAATCTAGCATTTAGAGACGCAGTTCCAGGTGAAATTTTTAAGAGAAAATTAATTAAAGCAACTAATGCTCAGTTTCCGTCGGTACATGTTAGAATTGTGTTCAAATCCACAAAACCTATCCGAATTAATGAGGAAAAGTCTCTCTGTGACATCTATACAATTACACGTTAACAAATTTCAATTTATCTGTAATGAACCTTTCATCGGCAGATCAAAAATGGAGCTAAAAACTAGACTGAACTAGGACTTTCTTCAAAATATATTAAAACAGGAGTGATTCTCCTACACAAGAATTAGAATCCTGTGAACATATACTACTCGCAGGTCATGCTGTCGGTAGTAATAAATTTTGCTTTTATACAAGGAAAAATTCGTAAATATTCTTCAAACTTTCTAAACTATCGCAATTAATGAACTTATTCCATGCTTATGCGTGCAAAAAATTAATTTTAAATGAAGTCAAGCTGAAATGGATAAATATACACCAAACAAACCATCAAAAGTGACTGACGTGTTTCAAAATATCACTCACCTAGTATTTGCTGACACATTAAAAATGAAGGCGATGATTCTTTATATAGTTCTATGAAAGGAAGTAGTCTGCAATGCGAAATTGCACGATAATCATAGCTAAGATGAGGCTCATTACGACAAAAGTACGGTTATAATTGGATGAAAGAAAATGGCACCAGCGAATCTAGAAAATTGGCTGCAAATTCTGGTAGGAATAATATTTATTAATAAATGTTATTCCATGGATTACGGTTCAATTTTCTTGATAATTATTCGGACTTCATTGGAAAATCCCTTAGCTACAACTGCGCCGAATATTGAGCATTACGCGTCCATTGGCTTCAAAACAACCCAACACGTGCAATGTGCATTTAGAATTTCATATTGCGCAAAATTCGACGTATTATACTATTTTTGAAAGGGTTTATATTTAAATATTCAATAACGTGAATAATACTAACAATAATGTTTCAGTACTGCATTTTTCATCGCACATGCTACAAAGTATCTCCTTATCTTCTGAGGCATATCCAGACATTACCGTATATTCCTATTTTCCATCACTTCTTTTTTATCTCAATCTAACCAAAACGACTAGTAGATGCAATGAATATGGCGGATGTTGATCAAATTACTCAGCTCAATTAAATACTGTTTGTAGCGGAGAACAAATACATACTCAAGTGTGTATTAGGTGTTGCGAACCTAGTAAAGGGCGTAATACCGGCTCCTACTGATGAGTCGCCAGTAAGCACGAAGCGAATGTGAATGAGATTATACTTTCCATTCATACTGTCTTTGGTTTATCCTTTGGTCACAATTGAACTAATTTGTTACTAGGTTCGCAACACATAATACACACTTGCTCGGCTCAATGTCATATTGTAAAATATTGAAACTGTCTCAAATAAATCAGCATTCATTGCACCTAATTAAGTTATTTACGTCGGCGCATTTAATACATGATCATTAAAACATATAAAGCAATTATAATTCTTAGCAGTTACATAGGATACATTATGAATTTATGCTTTGCGTAGCAGAAACTAGAATCAAGCATTCTAAAAGTATTACAAAACTGGGTACACAATTTTTTACGAGGTATTGGCTTCGAATTCTTTAAATCAAGTTTGCGAGCTGGAAGTAAACACAAATCTCATTGTATTTTTGACAAGCCGTTGAAAACATAACAAAACTACCGCCATTCGCACGAGCCGACACGATTTGGCCTTCCATGATCATCATCAGAGTACGACGGCAAATTGACTAGCGAGGATCAAACCGCATTGCATATATATGGAAAGCAATATTAGACATGCGGCTCTCACATCTAGTAATCTTGCATACATATATATATAGGGAACTCCTCAACTACTGTGTAGGATTTGCGGAGACCGAGCTCGAATCTGTGCACGCATGCTTCGCTATCTGTTGCCCTAACTACTAAGCCACCCTCCCGCATACTAAACAAAATTTTCAGTTATATACTAATTAATGTTACTTGGTTAGCCTTTTCTTTAGTTGAAGCCTATATAGTATATCTTTAGATCTAACGTTCCAACTAAAAAACTCAAATCTGTCATTATAGATCAGACACCACGCTACATGGGGAAGTGGTATTGAATTGAACATTTAAATATTAAATAAACATTGGTTGCATGGGCGGTGATAACATTTAATTGGATCAAATTTGCGATCTTGATATAAACACATGTCTCATTATGTACACGCATTTGCCAGTGTAAATTTAGAATTTCGTAATGTAGAAAAGGCAGTTTATCCCGTTGATCTGTTTCATCCTTATATGGGATTCATCACGTACTGTCTATAGTTTGCCGCGGAAAGGGTTCAGACCTGGACATGTCTACTTCGGAATATGTTGCTCTAACCACATTTAGTTTCCATACTATATGCCCAGGTAGCGTGGTGTCTGTTCTATAATGACGGATTGGTGTTGGTTATTTTAAACTGTAGGTCTAAAGGCTCCATCTAATGGAAAGGCTAACTCAAACATTAGTTAGTATATAAGTGAAGATTATGTGTAGTATGCGGCAGGGTGATTCAGTGGTTAGAGAGACGGATTCCGAAGCAGACGTACTCAAGTTCGAGCCCCGTCTGCAGAAAATTATGGAAGTACTTGATGAGTTTCCATTAAGGAAGAAACCTAGTTTAATGGATGAATCGCCTTTTGTACATTCCACAATTCTTAGTTTACACTGTTTAATTCATATACATAATGAGACAGGTGTTTTATCAAGATCGCAACCTTAATAGAATTAATTTTTATCACCACCTGCACAAAATATATAAATATTCCATTCAACACCACTTCCCTTAGGTAGTGTGGTGTTTGTTCGATAAGGTCAGACAGGGGTTGGGTAGTTGGAACATTAGCTCCAAAGTTATGCTATATAGGTTCCGCCTGAAGGAAATGTTAACCAGGAAACATTAGTTATTTATAACTGAAAAAATTGTTTACATAACAGGGTGGCTCAGTGTTTAGATCAACAGATTCCGAAGCCGTCATGCCTAGGTTCGAGTCATGTCAGCAGCGATTTCTGGACAGTACGTGACGAGTTCCTAGTAAGGACAAACCGGTGCACTGGATGAATTGCCTTTTCTATATTACACAGTTCTTAGTTTACCCTGACAAATGTACGTACATATTGGGGCAGGTGTATATATCAAGATCGCGACCTTGATTTGTTATCACTTGCCGCGCAACCAATTTTCATTTTATATAACTGTAATCATTGTCGCCATTTCGCTTTATGTATGCATATTTCAACTGAATGTGGTTTAGTCGATACAAAGGTTGCACTTTACTTTGATCCAAGTCCTCTTTTAGGAAGAGTAAGTTAAGTCCGCATGTATTTTTTTGTCATGGACGGTACAAGTGCATGAATCGAGCATTCGAGTGATGCAGAATTTGACTTGGACGCAGTGTTAATGATGAACGTGTTCTGCGTATCTGTGCATGGTATAGACTGTACGTCAGTATTACTTCCACGTGGTGGATAGGTAAACCTTAACATTATAGACAATATTCGATTATTGTTCGATAACCGAGATTTCACTCAAACCACTTTAAATAGATCAAGAGTCATCGTCATCAATATCTTTTATTTTGCAGCTTCATGTTGAAAATTTACCGGTAGTTGACAGTTTAGAAATTTTTGTATCAATAACTCAGGCAACATGCGTGACGAGGTGAATTTGAGAATCGCAAAGGCTCCAGTAGCTATTACGAACCTATTTTTGGCGACTCGACTGTATCTCATTTTCCATTAAATCTTGTGTTTACAATGCATCTAGGCTTGCAATTTTGTCATATTTTGGTGAGACTTATGCCTTTAGAGTTGAAAATCTTGTAGGTTGAGACGTATTGCCCAATTATATGTTATTAATAACAAATACGCAACGCTGCAATTTTTATACGTATTTTTGGAGTTGTCGTTAAGTCCTCTTTGTTCAACAAGGAAATGAGTTTCCATAAATTAAATTGGCTTTGTTACGTCGAATTGTACAGCAGAGCACAAAATGGATGGATTTTTAAATAAAGATGTCAGTTGAAATCAATCAAAATCAAATTGAGCAGTATGAGATCAGATTGTCTACCGGAATGTGTTTCACGTGCCGATCATAGTTTTTGGTCGGAAACTGTCTTAATGGCAGGGAATCGTGCTCGGTGGCGATCTTATAGGGGACATATAGTTATGAAATATTTTTAACTATATTTTTAGGTTGACAGAGTTTACTACAAGGTTTGGCCACTTAGTGACGATCGCGTGTAAGCTGTTTTCAAGATATCACGTTGGCGGAAGTTAACATTGCAAAGTTTATCTTATGTGTAAAGGTCTAGGTGGTCTTATTTATATGTGTTGTCTAGGCTATTTTTAATTTAGACTAGATCCACCTTTTATTAATTCATTAATTTACAATTTTTAAATTTTCAATAATAATAATAATAATAATAAATGATGATGATGATGATGATGATGATGATGCTGCTGCTGCTGATGAGGATGATGATGATGATGATGATGATGATGATGATGATGCTGATGATGATGATGATGATGCTGCTGCTGATGATGATGATGATGATGATGATGATGATGATGATGATGATGATGATGATGATGATGATGATGATGATGATGATGATGATGATGATGATGATGATGATGATGATGATGATGATGATGATGATGATGATGATGATGATGATGATGATGATGATGATGATGATATGTATTGCATAATTTCTTTCTTTTTCGTATGGTTGTGCTCTAGTGAAGCATCCGTTTTAAATGCCGTTTTATTGCTGGATGTGATAAAGGAGATGAAGGTGAGACTGATCATAATGATGAGTATAAGGATGATGATGATGATTGACATGAGAAGAATAATGATTAAGGGATACGGCTGACGGGTATTATAATGATGATGAATCTAGTGAGGCTGATGTGGATGGAGATAATAATAATAATGCTAATGAGGAGGATGAGGATGAGAAGGACAAGGATTTCAATGATGAAAATCGCGATCCTGATAATGATAATAAAGCGAATGATAAGGGTATTGACGCTTTAATGTTTTTAATTAATCCATTAAATTGTCTTTGTACTATTGTTGTTTTTTCTGATTTAAATGCACCCCACTGGGCTGCACTACGTCTGAAATTAAGTGATATTCCTGATAATTTATTAAATTTGATTAATAAGCTCTTTGATTATTCACACGCCTCTTGCTCTCAACTGCCAAGACATGGTCGCAGTCTATTGGAAACTTGTTGATACGTTAAATTTGTGGTACTTTGGCTGTATTATTAGCTTTAATGCTTATTACTACTACTACTGATATTAACACCAGTCATCTAGATGATGTTAACCTGTATCATTATTTTCATTAGTGAATTATCAAATATTTACTAATGCAACAACACGGCTTAGCATCTTTTTCGATTACACTCTCTGACGCACTTTTATATTTTAAAAAAATCATTGACTTTTTTTATACCAGGAAGACAACGAAAATCTCACGTCTTCATTTTAAGTATCATTTTATTGATTGAATCAGCCATGTTTTGTTTTATGGTGGTTTTCTGTGCATTTTACTTAATTTAAATTGTACAAATTCTTATATCACAATCATTTATTGCTAAGTTGAATAGTGTAGCCAATAACGATGAGAGCTGTAAATTAAGTTATTTCATGACTGAACTTCCTAGTGTCATCACACCATTTAATCATTATAGTTCGATCCTCGCTAGTTTACTGGCTGCGTTTCTCTTCAATTGACCATGAGGAGCCGAGTCGCTTCTTTATGTTGTGCGATTGGCCAAAACGAGTTGGATGTTAACCTTAAGTGCGAAAACTTGATTTAAGTGAAAGACCAGTGGAAGTTAGTGTAAATAACAAAATATACATTAATACGCATATCAGAATTGGAAAATGATCAATTTATAGGTTTAACAATTGGGTAAGGATGATGTATTGTGCCATTTATATTCAAGAGTAGCTTTAGCTTTTTCAATATCCTGATACGGTGATTTGGTCTTGATATTGTGTAATGGATGGCGGCTGTTGAGCACTTCGTGAATAGGTTGACACAGATAAACTTTCATGTTGCAATTCAAGAATCAATTTTCAGCGTTTATGTTTTGTATTCTGCACTTTTTACGTAAGATCCCAACCACTAATGCACTGCACAGTCTGCAAAAAGAACAATATACTAGATGTATTAATCGCATATGGCCTATAGTCATAGAAAGTTATGGTTGGATCACAGGTGGACGTACTGGTTATAGAAGCTTGAATCTTTGCTCTACTTTCTGGATATAGCCATTCTATGTCATGTGAAGTCTAGAATTCCATTATGCTACAAAGTTAACGCTTTTTGTTAATTGGGCTGTAATGAATTGAAAGTATGTTTGTCAGTCGCGGACTAAAAGTTTCGGCTGATGATAAAAACGAGTCACTTCCGCCTCGGAATTAGATGCCCTGGGCGGATGGTACTTGTCATTCTTGTGTGTCGAATCTAGTCGAAGCAAAAGTGAATAAAAATCATTCATGCGTATCGTGCATGGACAACCTAATTTTCTTTTTTGCAGCCAACAAATTTCTATGAATTTCATGGCTATGCTCCTTTTATCAACTATACGTTCGTATCAGTATTGCCAAAATTGCCTAATTTGAAGAAATGCAACGATGTGCACATTCAATTTCTCAACGGAAAATGAGACAGAGCACAACGATTTTGAACTGACTGACGATGATCAAACCGCAATGCATACATAATTAATACACAATTGTATAAGCAGTTCTTAACAATGGTAGTTTCGCGTACATTTTACTTAATTGGAAATGTCGTTTGCACAATTTATCTGCTGTCATGATTATAAACTTCTTGCAGGTTTCGCCTCATATATAAGGTATACAACTTATTATTCATAAATAAAGTTTGTGCGTTTGATATAAACACCAATACTGTTTGTAGCCGGTCTCACATTATATAACTTCTCTCGTCTGACACACATACTGATGCGTTTCTATCTTCCATGATGACCATCAGAACACAACGGAAAACTGATTAACGAGAATCAGATCGTGATGCATGTATATTGAAAGTGAAATTGTATTTATGCGGCTATGAACCCTAGTAGTCTCGCACACATTCTACTTGACGGGAAATATTAGCGGCACATTTTGCTATGCTTAATCGACCCACAAGGTTGTGGTGAATTTTAAATAATCTGATCGTTCGTGATCTCGAAATAGTACTCAAGTGAAGTACATTGTTTATGAGTTTCTTTTGAAGGAGCTACAAATCTTACTTTAAACGTCATGATATCATTATTTTCTATTTTACCGTAGATAACAGGGGTTCCTCTGTTGGTATGATAATTTGAAGTATTCTCTCTTGGGCTAGTGTATGTTGATGCTATAAACAATAATAGCCACCGGTAGAATCGACTACAGCATTTAAATTTTTCATGAAAGAGATTGTTGTGTCTATTTGTAAATTTGGTATCTTCCCCCGGACCATAAGACAATCAACAAAGATGACAGGCGTTCCACTGTGCGTATGATGACACTAATTATGCATTCGTATTAAGCTGGTGCCTTTGTCATTCACCTACTCATTGATTTTTCCTGTAGATATTTTATGTTTACACTGGGAATACTAATAGATATCGGTAGAATGGAACAAATCATTTGTATTAATCTTTGAGAACGGAATATTTCTATTTTCTTGGTACCTAGAATTTTGAAAAATGAATTACTCCTGAAAATATCGTTTTTAAAAAATATTTTTAATAGTACGAGATTTTGTTATTACATTATTTATCGTCTTTATCATTCAATTTCCTTCGTATTCGAATCCATATTCTTTCTTATTTAAATACGGAATTCGCCAATCTTCAAAGTAGCTTCTGCATGAATAGAAATAAAAAGGAAATCTTTTAGATAAAATAAGCATTTCTTTCTGATTTTCGCATTGAGTATTTGTGTTAAGAGATGTGGCATATGCGAGCGTTTTGTCTGAACTGTGATTGATTAATGGAAATGATTAGATGCTCTTCTAATTTAATTTCCTGATTTGTTTTGTTCTTCGAAAGTTTATAGCTACGTTCATTTGTAGATTCTTTGTGAAACTGAGAAATCGATGTTTCTTGTACCTGTGCCAATGGGAATTCTGTTATTGTGGTCAACAATTAACACACAATATACGTTTCTTTTAATTTGCTTCGTTTTATTTTGTGATAAAATTTTCACTTCAGTTGCAAATGCTGCGGATTGGACAATCGATTGGTGGTACGCAGAAACAGACAACAATACTTCTGGCGGAACTACAGGAGAATACGATGGTGTGAGAGGTTTTCTGTTCGATTCTAACAATGAGCTGGAACTGGATGCGTGCGCTGACCTTGACGACGACGAGTTTGACGAGAACGAAAATGATTCAAGTGAGTAATCTGTTCGTGTATTCTTATTTTCTCATCATAGTTTAAACCTCCATGTCGTATAAATTTTAAGGCGTTTTGTTCAGATTCACTTGCAGCTTGATGCGTGTTTGATAGTCGAAGCGATTTCGAAAATTAAAAATTAATTTCCGAATGATTTACCCAATTTTATACTGAACAATTAATGAAGGCTGCGTTCGATTAGGTAGTTTTTTAAGCTCGTTATTACTATTATTAACATGTTGGTTTTCAATAAAGCCACAACAATAAACACAGTGACTTATGTATCTTGGAGCTATGATATTTGATAATTTTTGTAATATGTTCATATTTTCCTAACGCAGATGAACCAATCGAGCCGATTAGCGAGAATTTAGCAAGTTTAGGGGAACGACGACGTGCAATGACTCGTCTGCTTTCTGTGTTCTGTCACCAGCTCAGGGACGATGAAGAATGTGTTCGAATTTCGGCACTAGAATCACTTGACTTGGTGGCGATGGCTCTCGGCCCTAAAGCCTCCTTGCAATATCTAGTTCCGTTAATTCGACGACACGCGAGCGATGAACGTTGGAGAGTCCGATATTGTCTTGCTGACAAGATTAACAGCATTCAAGCGGTTTTAGGTTCACAGACAAACAGGGACCATCTTGTTGTAAGTGACATTGCTTATTGTAAATTCCAAATGATCGTATAGGGATTTAATGATGAATTCAATTCTCAGCTAAAGAATTTGGTGTCAATGTTTTGTGTGCTACATGTTTAGTTATTCAATTAAACGATCATTAATTGCGGAACACACACACACACACACACACACAAACATATATATATATATATATATATATAAAGAGAAATTATGTATTATTATTAGGCGCTTTGTAATTAGTTAGTTGAAATAGTAACAGAAGGGTATGCGAGAGTAATCATCTATAAAAAAAATGCAATCTCACACACCTATGATGCAAATCCAGTTGCATTAGGCACAGTAAACCGTATCGCTCGCTCAACGAAATACAGTAGTTCACATCACTTGTGCCGCGATATTTGTGGTAAAAACTGCGTGAAAGCCCACTGCCAGGCTGTGATACAATCTTTCAAACTCTACATTTAAGTTGTGGGTCTTGCGAAAAATGTTATCACAGGAGCCTATGTAATTGACTTTTCTGCTACAGTGTCCTGCTTGTTCTATTCCTACTTACAAAAAGTCATCATTTTTTATCAGTTCTGCTTTCGGAGTTTTGCCATTTGGTCACGTAATAATGTCATTCATTAACGGATTGCTATACGGTTCCTTTTGGAAGATCTTAAAAGACAAAATTAATGAAGCTCACGAGTCTAAATTTACAGGAATTTTGAACAAATATCAAACAACCGTGTCCGTTTATATATTCCGTGTTAATGAACTCATCACAGCAGTGGTACTAATTGGCTAAAAACTCAATTCCTATCGTCCATTTAAAATAAGTAACCGTTTAAATAGTGAGAATTTTGCAATTTATGCTTTAATAATTTGCGTAAACATATCAGTTACTGTATTCATCTATCGCATATGTAAATACACGCACAGATATATAAATGTATGGTCAATATAAACTGAAAGATGCATCAGTTAGCAGAGAAAATTCATCCAGTAGATCGGTTTCGTCCTTATTGGGAACTCTTCTAGTGCTGTCCAAATTTGCCGCTGATGGGACGAGTCCCATTAGAGTATTGAATTTTATACACTGCGCCACTTATGCTGCATAATACACGCTATTTTAAGTAATGTATCAATTTATGCGTTTGGTTAACCATTCCTTCAGGGTGGCACTTAGTTTTAACTAGCTACCAGCGATCTGTCATAATTCAATCGTCACTGTGCCAATTTGGCAAGTTATATTAAATTGAAGTCTGATGACAGGATTTGGATTTTATTTACTTTTCCAGTATAAATTCAACTTTGCTTCAGATAGCAAAGGCAATTCGTCCAGTAGATCTGTTTCTTCCTTATTGATAGCTCTTCAAGTACTTTCTAATGTATATAATTAATTTAGCACATTTCATAAGTCTAAAAATTATCATTGCGTTTAGGGGAGAAGCGAGACTTATATAAGCTATACGGTCGTGTATCATGTTCAATGTGATGGCCTTATATATGGCCGTTATCACGAACCGTAATGATTTTAGCGGGTCCCGTGGACATCTGGGAAGTTACTGTTGACTAAACGTCCATCTAGGAACGTGCTGTGGCTGCGGTTTCAGGTGTGCTGATGATGAAGAGACAAAATCGACGTGACTCGGTTCAGAGTTGTTTGTTCGTCCTCACCAGACTGTTGAAATTTTCCGTTTGCCCGTTCGCCCTGACTACGCTCGGACATCTGAGCGAAAAAGACTGAATTTATTGCAAAACTTCTCGCATTATGTATTCCTGGCTTAGACAAAGTTAACGGTTCACCAAATAATAGAAAATACAAAACTACATTTCACTAAATGGCGTGACAAAATTTTGTGGGATGTCACAAATGTCTAATCCAGCTAGTCTAATAACAACTGACTAATAAAATACTATATATCTCATAAGTATTTAATTATCTGTTAGCTTTCACCGTTTATAAAAATAATTTTAAATTTAGTTGCGTTTTAACTTGTTAATTTCACTTCCAATCTGCCATAAATCCGTGGTTAATTAGCTGTCTACTTGCAGTTTGTGAGTGCCTCATTTGTGAAGCTTCCACTTTTTTATTAGGATAAATTTAGATATTATTTCAATTGTAATTTTCTACGCACGAAGTATAGGGTAGAGAAAAAATATTAAATTCCGAATACTTATTTTCAAATGACAATAATTGAGAGTCAAATTTAGAGAGCACAGTTAACCGATTGATAAACTTTTGTAAAATGTAAATACTCCAGAAAAAAGGCTGCCTAGACACTTTAATATAAGATCTGGGCATTTGACAGTTCCTGGTTAAGTAAAGCTACGTAAGTTTTGATAAATGACACGACAATTGTGAAAAATAGACTGTCATGTGATCTGTCAAGTATTGATCCTGTCACAAAGCCGACGCTAAATACTGCACTTCTTGCTAACCAGAAAAAATGTGCTACAACCAATCTTAAGAAGCGCCTTTGTGTGCGTGTCTACCTAGTTTTGACAATTTAAAATTGATCAATTAGCTATAAATGAATCTTACTCTTAAATTAACTAAATGAACATCAATAATCTGTACTGTCACGCTAGAGATGTAATTTAATAAATTTAGGAATATAAATTTCCCGAAACAGGTCCAGCTTCATTTTCATCCATGTACAATAAAGGAGCGGTCTTAGATATATATGTGTATATATTGCAGTCTATAATTTATACGTTACTGTTTGTATTACATCTTTTACAACCCAAAAATTATTATGAATGCCATGGTTGTGCGGCAGTGAAACAACCGATTTAAGTTTTTAATGTGTTTCTGTGTTCGTTTTTTCTGAATACGTCAAACTATGTCTTATATTATGTTAGGAAATATATGTAAATTTGTAACGTCTGTTTTTTCTTCAGCCGTAAGTTTCAGAATGTATAGCGGTGACAAATTTCATTTTTCTGACATCAAGCTACAAGTACTGAGAATACACGAGACACCTGTCATTGAGTTTGCTTACGGTTATTCAATTCCCTAGGTCCAAATGTTCACGTCGGACCAAGTGAATCTTGCACCTGTAGTAGTGCATGTTTTTTGGATAAGTTTCATCGATCGGAGCTAAATTGATCATATTTCTATGATCACATACACTGGTTTTATGCTGAAAACTCAATTAAAAATACTATTTACTTCCTGAGATAAACGACCTTTTGATAACTCTTGCTAGGTATAGTAAAAATAAGTGTTTCTTTCCGTTTTCCATCGACATTTCCTTAAGTCTGCCTTTTATCGACTATGCGTCTATTTTATCAGTCATTTTTTTATCCATGCATTTTATAGCTCCCGTGTGTTAGGGAAGGGTTTAACTACGACCTGTTATTTGATTTATCATATATTCATTACAGCCCAAGTCTTGTTAGTCTGTTTCACGTCGTTGTATGATAATTATGGACCTTTAAATCACCAGTATAAGTGAATGTCTATGTTCAGCTATGTCGTGTGATAGGTTTATCAACAGGGATTGTTGTTTATTTCGTTCCACAATTTGATCAAAACAAATAAATAATTTCTTTTAATTCCGTTTTTATTATCTAAAACATACTTTTTCACTTAGCTTTTGCAATATCATAATACTTTTTTTTAATGACCCAAACAGAATGTGTTTATTCAATTATTGATGGATTCGGAACCGGATGTTCGTGCATTGGCGGCTTCCCGCGTAGCATCATTTGTTGCCGGTCTTGTACAACCTGAAGTTCAAGCCGCCTATCAGCGTGAACGTCGGCTTATTCTGATGCAACAGGTTTTCTGCGATGATGACGATATTGAAGACAAGGAATACGAGAAAAATGAAGCCAATGAATCACTCGGTAATGAGGAAAATGATAAATTGACGGACAGCTTGAATGACATGAGAAAACCGAATAAATTCTCTGACGGTATGAGTTCTGTAAGTTGACTTGTTATATTCACTGTTGTGGCGTGTACTGTGCACCGACGCAGATGTTCTTTTGCTTTATATTTTAACTGTGGTATAAATCAGGATATCAGTGCGACTCATTGGATATCTTCTTCTATGACTTTCTTTATACAACTCAATAGGACTTAGTTTACGACCGGCTTTAATACTGGAATAAGTTAAAGATCCTTGAGATGGATACTATTCGGCATCGTTTTGAATCTAAATTTCCAACTGTCAGTCCCCGATATTTCTGTTCGACGAGGACAACTTGGGGACTGTTAGTTGTAACTTTAGACCTCAATTTGTGCAAAATAGAACTCAGCGAATGTAACGACTTTACAAAATACACAATTTAGTATGCGAATGTCAATTTCACGTAATAAGCGACATCGGTTTCGTAATGAGTGAGTTGCAAGATTCTGAAGCAAACGCTTCCTATTTCGAATTCCGGTTGCAATATTTGTGATAATCATTTGACGAGTTCCCAATTTGGACGAAATTGGTCTACCGACTCGCATCGGATTTCCTATGAATTTTTTATGCTGCCAAAATACATCTATTTAAATCCTGCCATTATACTTAAATTCAATATATATATATATATATATATATATATATATATATATATATATATATATATATATATATATATATATATATGTATATATATTCATTGTACCCTTCCTGTGAAAAAAGAAATTTTATCAGATATAAGAAATATTTCTTTCGCATGGTCTTCTCAAATATCTACTAATGAACATATCTTTATATATAAATTGGAAAGCCAAACAAGATAGAAATATGTGAACATAGAGAGAGTGTGAAAAATAGAAACCAATCAAATTGCGTGCGTCACATCCAGTTCAATGAAATTTTTGATGTTTTTGCCGACAGTTATGAGGAAAGATAAAGCAAGAATTTTGAATAAATTGGAAAAAGATGTAAAACCTGGAGTTTTGTGTGATTTAATACCGACCGATCTTGATAAGCGTGTGCTTAATTTATCAAAAGTGCCAATCGATCAGCTAACAATGGAGGCACTATCGATGGGCCGAAATTATGGAATACATCCTTCTAATAAATGCGATGTTGATTTTGGAGCTTGAACTGGATGTGACTCACGCAATTTGATTGGTTTCTATTTTTCACACTCTCTCTATGTTCACATATTTCTATCTTGTTTGGCTTTCCAATTTCTATATAAAGATATGTTCATTAATAGATATTTGAGAAGACCATGCGAAAGAAATATTTCTTATATCTGATAAAATTTCTTTTTGTTTTTGCACACAGGAAGGGTACAATGAATTTTATTAAAGCTAGCATTTCAAAAGAAATATATATATATATATATATATATATATAGTATATATATATATATATATATATATATATATATTTGAGTTGTAGTTTTTGTGGCAGATTTTTAAAATGTTTTAAAATATAAACAGATCATTTATAAGTGTAGGAAGGGAAATTCTTCATGTAGACCATTCTCGATCTTATTGGGAACACAACAAGTATTGGAGCACATTTGTTTCGAAGTCTTCCATTCATCTACTACACCGCCCCTGCCGCATGCTATATGCCATTTGCAATTATATAACAACTTATGTTTTGGTGGTGCAGTGGATGAGTGCAAGACTGAAACAAATATGCTAAGGTTCGAGTCCTAGTTGCGGAAAATTCTGGAATGTATTTGAAACTAATCTACCTGATGAAGTGTATTGGCTACATTAAGCAACGTTTACTTTATATTGAAAACATTTACTTAGTTCAAATTCTGCCACAAAAATGTAATTCATTGTCATTGCGCGAGGCTGCATTTTCCCCATTCTGTAATGACAAATAGAGTGGTGGCTAGTTAGAACTATAGGTTGAGAGATGCCAAAATGCTCCACTTGAAGGAAAGACTAACCAGAACGCAAGTTAGAATATAGCTGAAAATTGCGTGTAGTTTGCATAAGGGGGCTTAGTGGATGAGTTCAGGACTCTGAAGTAAATTTGTTCCATTTTGAGCTGCGGTCGCGGAAAATTCTGGCAAGTACTTGACGAGTTCCCAACAAAGACGTGACTGGCCTATTGGTGAATTTCCCTTCCTATCTTAAGTAATGTTTAATCTATACTGACAATATATATCCATTGTTCCATCGCCATATGCGAAATGGAGAAAAAATCATATCACAATAAAATTGCCTTTCATCCTTGCACCTGGGAACGGTACTGTTATTGCAAATAAAGCATGTATTCCATAAGAATATGCATTTATATAAAAGTTAGTATTCCGTGCATTGTTTCGAATAGTGAATGAATACGTCTTTTCAACGGCCAAATGTCTGAATTTCTGGTCTACTTTTCAGCTGGGCCAATCGTCCCTGAGATTATGGCATCACTTTTCGAAGTTGAGATCAGTGGTGATAGTCTCATAGTCAATTTCGAAATATCTTTCGCTATTTTGCCTTAACGAGAAGAAAAATCGAGTTTCTGGTTGCCATTTTCTGTGCACATCAAATATACACTCAATGTGAAGTGAAGCTATTTGCGTTGAAAATTATCATCAATATTTGCATTGATTGGATGCCAAGTATTTTGGTCTAATGTCCTTTTTTCAACGGCATTGTTTGCTTGAGTTTTGGTTACGTCTTTCAGATCTGTTTCTGAGAAGATTTAATGAAATAAAACTGTTGCTACGACTAATTTTAAAGTGTGAATTGCGTTTTTGAATCACCCATTTCGATCGAAATTGCAAATCCAAGATTTTAAGGCAATTTTAAAAAATAATTCATCAAAATCTGGACTTCTTAAAAGAGGAGGATGGTGCTTTAACGTGCCTAGCTCCTTTTAACTGCTCATTATTATGGTATATCCTTTGAATTTCTTATAGAAACACTGGCTACTTTAGTCCAGGCATTGCCTTAGTAGGCTAATGTTGAATTCTGTCCGTCACTTTGGCCAACCTTCGGTGGGTTGATTAACAGAAGAGGTAGTCGATTGCTCTCGTGTTGGGTAAGCTTTGTTCGTGTACTTAAACGTTTAATTCAGCCGTACTAAAAGTTTAATAGCCTAAACAAATAGGAGTTGTCAAAGACTATTGTGGAGAATCCTGCATAATTTTACCTGTGATTCAGGCTCTTTTGGTCATGTTTGTTCGGGAGAACTATATGTATATTCATGTGTGCTTTCTTGATTAAGAAACTTAAACCTAGTGTTTGCCAATAGAAACTGTGCTGGTATAAGTTACAATCAGCTAATATGGACAAATAAACAGTTTCTTGTTTTGCATATGATAGTTTTTATTGGTTTCTTTAAGTCTTATGATAATTAAAAATAATTATTATAGTTCAACATTTGTAAGCCTTCAACAAATTTTATAAGTTTGTGATTCCAAAGAGAGAGGAAATAGAATGTATTTTAGACGATATTTCGCATTTTAATTGCACATGTAAACATTACATGTTATATATTTTTAGCGCAGATAAAAGATTTAAAATATTTATAGCAATCGTGCGACCATGTGACTATGAAGCGTCAAATAGATATATGCACCAACTGACTGACATACATGCATATATTCATAAATATAAGCAACGTATTGAATAAGATATTCATTCGTGTACAAATTCGAACATTTGTACCGGTAATGTCTTCATAGCAGCAGGTAGTACACCATATAAAGACTATATATTTGGTCAAGAAATATTGAGCATTTGAATGTTACAGTCTACAATACGAATGTGTTTTGAAGCAAGATTAGAGTTGGATGCATATATTCTCCGTCAATGCGACTTTGAACCAAACTCACTGTATATAATATATACTGATTCTGTAAAGAGTACCAACGCAATGGTTTTCGAGATACCGAAATTGTAGATGGCACACGCACAATGGTTTTCATGATTGTCTACATTTAACCAAAATTGAGGACTACAACCAATTCTGAACACATGTTACTCCATTTTGTTGTTACCGTTTACAGACCTGCTGTAAGTTATATATAGTGAATTAGCTTTGAAGTCGTATTGTCGAACACATTATATGAAATTAATTCCAGTAGTCTCAGTAATTATCATTAAATCACTGTAATCTAATTTCGAAGAGTGTACACATGCAGAAATATACACAAACCAATTTGACATACACTTTCCTAGCATTTTAATAAACAAGTTATGCTTAAGAGATCTAACAACACATATAAATGGAGTAGTTTAAACTAATATTTCCACTTGACATATTGATTGTCAACTTAGTGGGTGATGTGTTTACCATTGAAAAAGATCTCCATACTCGGAGATCGAAATATCTGGCGAAATCATGAAGATAGGGGATTCAAACAATTCGGTGCGCAATCCGAAAATCAGGTAAATAATTACATTACTGTTTGCATGCATATTCATATAGGAGATTGTATCGTTGAACTGTTGCACGTTTCTTGACCGAGTATATAGTGTGTATAGGGCGTATTACCGGCCTTTACTAGTGAGTCGCCAGTATGTACGAAACGCATGTGTACTTGATATTATAAATTTCGTTCATACTAACTGTTATTTCTTTCTGGCCCTATTTGAACTAATTAGTTACTAAGCCTGCAATGCCTAATACACACTTGTTGCTTTATTTTTGTCAATAAGTTCTAGTTTTAGTCATATTTAAAAAATAAACTAAACAAGATTTAAATAGAAATAAAATAATCTGTTATAACAAAAGATGTAGTTGAATAATACAGCTGCTTGTTTGATTAAACTATAAAGGATTGCGTGATTGGTGACAAGTATTAGTGGCATAAAATATTGTACAAATGGTAAATAAATATTTAATTTATGTTTTTTTAGTGGAAATGGAATAGTTTATGCCTTTGCATAATATTTCTTTATTTAATCAGTAACTGTTGCTTATTCATTTTATTAATCATTTTCGTTTGTGTATTTCCGTTGAATTTTCTGCCATTCAGATGGATATTGATTTAGCCCTCGGAATTAATGATGTGGGTTTTGAAAATTCGGATGATTCCAAACGTCGAAGGAGAGCAGCTCTACGCCTAGCAGCTCTCAAAGAACCTGTAGTCGATCCAAGTGCTGTTGCTAATGATGATTTAGCTATTAGTGCAATCCTGCTTGTTGTGAAAGAAATGGCACTTGGTGATCTCAGTAATCACGTCAAGTCAACACTTGCAGGCCCAATTATGCGGTTAGCCCGCATAATTGGCCGCGAATTGACAATCGAACATCTGCTGCCAATTTTCTTGTCTCAGCTTCATGATGAAAACCAAGATGTAAGACTAATACTATTTTCATAATCGCCACATAGTGGCCGCTGATATTTTGTCGAAAATGTATTTAGAATTACTTACGTTCTCTCTTTAATTCGAAATATGTAATATAACTTATTTTATCAAGCCAATAATCATGTGTTGCGACGAGTTAACCTAAATCGTTCATGTCTTAGGTATGTATTATCTAGTAACAATTCATTTTATATATGACTACGAGCATATATCAAAGTTATTGTGAGTTTCTTGGCCACTCATCAGTAGGAGACAGATTTAAATTTAAACGTATTATTTAAATCAAGTTTGGTGTTTCAACATAAAGAGGAGACCCGTTTCGCAATAAATTTTACCGTAGAGTTTAATTATAGTCATTCGATTTTGCTCCACAAAGCACAACGGAAAACTAACCAGTGGCTTGAAAAGCCTCAACTACGTCTTACCGGTTGCATGCGTCTACATACTGCACTCGATGGCAATACCAGTGTCAAAAGTTTTGTGCATTAGTGCATTTGGTGCTTCCGACTTCTAAACGATTCTACAAATTCTTAAAATCATGCTATTTATTATTGCGCGGGTGGAGATTTCTATGATGTTAATACGTGTTGTAGACCTTGCAGCCATAAAAGGTTTCGACTTGACGACCGGCGGGAACTGGTCAGCGTAGCCGCCGAGCTTCCTGACGTGTGGGTTCTAAATGGATATAATGAGCTCTTTTATAACATTATAATGCTCCACATGATTCGTCTGTCGAGTGTTATCATTTGCATAACTAACATACACTACGTCTAGGTCACCTACTAAGCTACGTGGGCATAATTTATGACATCAGACGCATAGTAATCTACCTTTTGCCTTTGTTAATTCTGATTTGGATCTATTGGACTGATCATGGAATATGCATGTTTATATAATAGAAAATCGTGGCAATATTTTTTATCGTTTGTTACTTAATAATATCCATTTTCAAAACAAGTGCACAGTATGAGCAACAATCATAGAGAACAAACCGAGCTATGATTTTCATTGTTCGTAGTCTCAACTTGTTTTAATTTGGTTGACTTAGCCGCACGGAGTACCCCAGTCGAGTTTGACATTCTGTGATTAAATGTAAAATTTACTACTCTAAGCAATGTTATGGCCAGCAAATACTACCAGAAGTATGTTTGGCGCATAATTGTGGGACTATGAAACTAACATCGAAAGCGTGTTTTCTATTGGCTAGCCTTGTAACTCGTTCTGCTTGCACGGCCTGTGATTACATTCTCCTGCTAAGTTAATTAGCGAATCCACTTTTACTGATTTTGTTGCGGGATTGGTTATATCCATATAGGACCTGTGAGGTTGAAAATTACGTTTTTGGGACAACGACCTAGAGTTCTATAATTGTCGGACAGTCCGACTAGCTCTGAAATCGATTTACCATACGGTAATGCTATATTAGATGACATTCAGCTGCATGCTGCCTTTCAGTGAAGTTATTTCTTTATATAATTCTATCTGGCACGTTTAAATACATCTACTAAAATCAAAGCAAATAACCGTTATCATCGTTGCCTCTTCGTTGTATCTGCATATGCTCCTACCAATTGCAGCACAGAAGAAAGCAAGGACGCTTTTTACTCCGAATTAAGCTCCTTACTAAGTAAAGCACGAAGTTCGGATATAGTCCTGGTTATGGGCGACATGAATGCTCAAGTCCGTCGCTTAAGCAACACAGAACTTCATTTAGGTGGAAGATACACTCTAAGCTCGACTCGCAATGATAATGGTGAACGGCTTTTGGATAGCTGCGCTGAACATAGACTATATTTAAGTAGTACAAATTTCAGACGTAGTGTTAAACGTTGTGCTACATGGCGTCCTCCAGCACCCCGGACAACGGTGGACTCAAATAGATCATGTAGCAATTAGTTATAGATGGCGTGGTTGCATCCAGGATTGTCGCTCTTTTTGGAACACTTATGTCGACTCGGACCATGCACTTATCCGTTGTAGATTTGCTCTAAAATTTTCCGGGAAAATAATTAAGAATAAACCCCAAATTGATGTAGGCAAACTCGAACAACCGTCCATCCGACAAAACTATGAAAATATTCTAAAGGCTAATCTAACTGGTCTGAATAGCGAAAATCCGAA
>JAQBSW010005060.1:0-61492 GCA_029291075.1 Eudiplozoon nipponicum | reverse complement strand
TAATACACTTGCCTTTACCAGCAATCAAAGAGAAACAGCCGTTAATGTCGATATCAAATATTATTTACCAATATACATGCGAAAGTTGTCGATCAACTTACGTAGGCCGATCGACCAGACGGTTAATTACTCGAATGAGAGAACATTGCAAATTAAACTCCTGGTTTAAATCAAATGGTGAATACACGTCTGTTATTGCACAACACATCATCGAAACATCGCACGTATGTTCTCCAGACGTAGCATTCAAAGTAATTACTAAATGCAAAACAAAAGGGAGCTAGCCACATACGAAGCCTTATGGATAAACAAATTACAGCCGGATTTATGTAAGTAGAAAAAGCACGTACAAGCATTGAGCTTGAACTGGATGTGACGAACGTAATTTGATTGGTTTCAGTTTTTCACACTCTCTCTATGTTCACATATTTATATCTTGTTTTGCTTTCCAATTTTTATATAACGATATGTTCATTAGTAGATATTTGAGAAGACAATGCGAAAGAAATGTTTCTTATATCTGATAAAATTTCTTTTTGTTTTTGCACACAGGAAGAGTACAATGAATCATATATTTATATCTACATCTTATAAAAATTTATAAATATCCATTTATATATACGTGCACAATCTATAAATATCCATATATATATATATATATATATATATATATATATATATATATAAGGGAAAATTCATGTCAGTCGGACTTCAATCGTGCACTGATAATGCAGAGGAAGTTTAAAACAAGGTTTCGCAATATTTTTTTATACTGGTGAAACCATCAGAAAATTTTATACAAGGTTAGAAATTGACAAATTAAGAAAGGTTTTATGGACAGTGGACTTCAGCAGAACCTGGGATCATAGGACGTAAAAGACAAGGCGGTTCAATTGTCAAAGTTAAAGACAAATAGAAGCAGCGTTACACTTCGTTAATGAAAGATTAGCAGTTCACTCAACCTTAATTCCACCAGAGTGGTGAATGCTATCACGACTAATGTAGACAGCAATCGGCCAGTTCGACCAGAACACCATAATTAATTTTTAAGAATGAAATGATGGTTTTCCGAAAGCACCAGGAAGTCTTATTAGAACGCTTCCAGCCGTCAGGCAGAAAATTTATTTAATACGGAGTCCGATGATATTACATAAAATACCAGTTTAATATTGAAAGCGGTCGTAGTGAAACTCGCACACGTATGATAACTAAGTAAAGGTTTTCAGAATAAGGAAAAAGGTGCATTCTAAAAAATTTAAAAAAGAAACATCTCTGAAACGAAACATTGATTTTATAACTAACCAGTTTTTGACGAATTAATGTCTAATTGACCCGTGAGAATGGCGTCGAACGCGTGTTTCCCACCGCTTAAAATGAAGTAGCTAACTAACCCACACGCATAAATATCCACTGCTGGCGTCTAAAACAGAAAAAAAACAGTAGTTAGAGGACAAAAAGAGCGCAACAGTACACAGCTTTGAAATTGCATATAGAAATGAATATGCGAGCTGTATCAAGTCTAATTCCGCGAACATATTCTTATTTAAAAAGTAAATGCCAATGAAAATAATTCTGTACTTCGCAAATTGTCAATTCCAGGAGGATGCAGTCGGCCCATCCCCGATATGAATTTCACTGTTGCATATAAAATTACCCAAATTCCCTATATATTTAGTCAAGTAATTCTAGAATCCCTTAGCTATAAGCATTATTGCGATTTTTAAAAAAAACAAATAGGCTGCATAGATAGAAGTAGTTCAGAAATCAACACAAAATCAATTAAAGACCGGTTCCATAGTTTACACACGCTGTAACCAGTAATAACCAAATGCATTGAGGCATAAAATAAAACAATTTTTACACAATACGAACTCCATATATAAGAAAAGAGAACAATTATACCAAAAAAGGGATAGAGTAATTACTTGGTACACCTAGGTACGTCTCGTTAGTTTTAAATCTATTAGAAAATAATAAGATGAGAATAAATATAAAACGATTTGAGTAATCTAAGAAGGCCTTATTTGAGAAAGTGGTGAATAATGAAGGCGTGTAAAAGTGTTAAAAATTAAAATCAAGATTTATAACACCTGAAATTCTTAAGATGACGTACGGCAATTCCAAAAGAAGAGTTTCAACACATGTCAAAAATAGCTTATATAATGGCAATAATAATCAGCCCCCAAGAAGATTCAAGAGTAACGGAAACAAATGATTAGGCAAAAAGAACATTGAATGTACAACCAGCGCAATCGTTCTCACCAATTTAAAGCTGCTAGGATCACAAAGTTCAGGTGCCATCCAACCCAGCGTCCCAAACGCTTGCATTGCAGTTCTACCCATCGAAGTTGTCACTGCGTCATTTAAATCATCATCTGAATTCAAAGAAGAAAACGCATTTATCCCGTCCGTATTACTATCCAAATAAAATTTAGGTTGACCATTAACAGCACCATACCCGACATTAACACCGGGGTGAAGATTGTTGTAGACTGCGAGTGTTCGAACTAGGTCTGCTTCATCATTTTCATTCTTATTTCGCCTTATTTTTTGTTGCTGTTCTGTGTCCATAACACATTGAGTTTTGTCCTCTACAGCACCGATGCCATTATTGATCGAGGCCTGGGATGCAATAGAAATTGATCGATAACCAATTGAATTAGTTACTTGAACGCGTCCTGGAGGTAAAGATCGAGATAGACCAAAGTCTCCGACTACAAGGCGAGCTTCCTTTCTACGATCGTCCACTACCACAAGAATGTTGCTCGGCTTTAAGTCGCGGTGAACTTAAGCAAAAGTAGGGCAAAAAATGATAAATTTTCAGCATTTACTGCATTTTAAATAAACTTGAATTAAACAGACCAATACGATGGGTGGTTAACGCAGCAACTTTTAGGATCATTTCGTCGAATATAAGAAAAATGCAGCTGGTTTAACTTTCCGCACAAAAGTAACAATCGTTATTGACCAATCAAATATGAAGAATTCGCAAATCACAAAGGCCATTGGGAAAGCTTAATAAGTCAGAAAGAGCCATAAACTATCAGACAAAGGTAAGGGAACAATCTTCAGTCACGCGAAATCAATAAAAAACACAAGGTGTAATCCCTATGGTGCATGCATTCGAGATTCAGTCAATTTGCCCTAAATCACTTGACCGACTAAGTAGAGCATCCGAGGCGTAGTGGCGGGCACTAATGCTAAGAAACCAGTAAGCATTAAACGCATGCGAAAAATAGTGTAATCCATTTCTCGCATGCTGATCTTAATTTAACCTCTTTGCCTAACTGAAACAAACACTAATAATTCTTTAAATAAAGTTTGCGATCAATCCGAATGTATTTAACCAGTCGTCGAACAACATAGCAAAATAACCGTCAGTCACACATACTGATGCGTTTCAAACTTTCATGATCATCACTGTATAATGACGGCAAACTGACTAGTGAGGATCAAACCATTAATGAATATATATATATATATATATATATATATATATATATATATATATCTTTATTTTGTCCATTGCCTTCGAATATTACAGCATATTTCTAATTAGGAAGAAAAAACACATTAGTAACAAAGTGGATAATGACCATTTATTTCTAGAATGCCTAACTTCGCTTTAAAATCTTTCATTTATATACATTCTGAGTTTTCATTTGATTATGCGGGTGGCAACAAATATGACTCGGTTTTACTTCTATTTCTTGGTTGGGCTGATTAGTAAGTGAGTATGCGTTTGTGTTTATGTGTGTCTGTTTGTATCAATACAAGAATGACCAGATCACGGACATTACTTTTCAATATAGCGAGAAAGACCTTTACATGCAAAACAGGCACACACACACAGACACAAACACATACACACTTACTAATCAGCTCAAACAAGAAATAGAAGTAAAACCGAGTCAGATTTGTTGCCACCCCCATAATCAAATGAAAACCCAGAATGTATATAAATGAAAGATTGTAGAGCGAAGTTTAGTAATCTCGAAATAAATGGCCATTATTCATTTTGTTATTAATGTGTTTTTTCTTCCTAATTAGAAATATATATATATATATATATATATATATATATATATATATATAGGATGATAGAAGGTCGAAACGCGTCAGTATGTGTACAGTTTGAACGACTGGTTAAATATTAAACTTGATTTACAGAATTGTTACCAACGCCCGCACAATGCCTGTTTAATTGTATAAATCCCAATAATATCTATTTACTTGCAATATACATGCAAGACAGCTGAAGAATGGATACGAGGTCTACCTGTTCAAAACAAATTTAATACAAGCGCTGAGATTTGATCTAAGACAGTTGGATGTCTATCATGGTAAGGATGTGCCATGAATTTTTCGGAATAGTGTTCATTTCATTGCTTATCTTAACTAAATAACGTGTATGAAAGTAACCGATGCAACAAAATAATCATATCTGTGACTGGATCGAAACTTTTCCGCCACTAATTCAATCAGAGCTAAGAGCCGAATATTATATATTATATACACATTAAGGTATGATAATCGTTAGTCGGTGTGTCGTTGTGTTCTGACGACTGACGGATGTTTGACTGTGTTGTTCGACCGATTAAGTAAAATCAAGTCATCAAAAATGATTTTAAAGCTTGTTATTTATTTAAATCAAGATTGCGATCTCGAGATAAGCACCAATCCCATTACATAGAAACACTTAACATTATAAACTAAGTATTATTTAATGTAGAACAGACGATTCATCCCGTAGACCAGTTTTGTCCGTATTTAGAACTCTTCACGTATTGTACAGAATTTGCCCCGAACAGGGTTCGAATCTGAACACGTCTGCTTGGAGATTTCCCAATAAGGACGAAACCAGTCTAGTGGGTTAATAGCATTTTATACGTTTTAGAATTCTTGATTAACAATGACAAATGTCGATATATAATGTGATCATAACCTTGATTTAAATAATTGTTATCACCGCCTGCGCAACAAATGATCGTTTAATTATATGAATGTCTAAACCTGGTTGTCAGTGATGACATTGCCACACCATAAGCCTGTTAATGGATATTTCCTTTAAAACAAAACCGTCTCTTGATGTGACGCCTTCGTTTGCAAATTTTCAAACTGAAGAAATTATTGCCGCTATATAATTAAATGAACAATGGTTTCGCGAGTGGCGATAAAGAGTTCTCTAATCAAGGTTGCGAACTTGATATGAACACCTGGCCCATTAATTACTTACATATGTCAGTATAAACTAAGAATTGTATAGTGTGGAAAAGGAAATTCATCCAGCAGACCGGTTTCGTCGTTATAGGGAACTCATGACGTACTGACCAGAATTTTCCGCGGACATGGCTCGTACCTGAGTACAATTGCTTCGGAAGCGCTTTGCCGCACACAAAACACAATTTTCAATTATATACTAAATAACGTACATCGGTTAGTCTTTTTTCTTTTAGGTGGAGATGATATGGCATACATTTCGACCCAAGGTTCCAACTAACTAATTTCAATCTATCATTATTGAACAGATACCAAACACTTCATGAGGAAATGGTAGTGAAATGAACTTTCATATAATTAAACGAAAATTGGATGCGCGGTTAGTGATAACAATTATTATAATCAAGGTTGCAAACTTGATATAAACACCTGACCCATTAAGTACATACATTTGCCAGTATAGACCAAAAATTGTATAGTGCAGAAAAGGCATTTCATCCAGTAGACCGGATTCGTCCTTATTGGGAACTCATCACGTACTGTCCAGTATTTGCCCAGATTCGCGCCCTGTTCGCGGCAAATTCTGGACAGTACGTGATGAGTTCCCAATAAGGACGAAACAGTATACCGGAATGAATTGCCTTTTCCCCACTATGCAATACTTAGTTTATACTGACAAATTTATGTACATAATGGGTCAGATGTTTATATCAAAGTCGCAACCTTGATTAAAAGTGCTAAAATATTTGTCCAGAATGATTGTTCTAGGAAATAAACTAACTTTATATGCCATAACAGAAATTTAATGAGTTAATCATTTAACAGTATCTCCAGGAAATATTTCATTCTAGAGCATAATAGTTACACAAGAAATTTAGCTTGAAATAAAGGCAATTAACAACCGCGGACAGGTCTCGTGCCTGGGCCTGTCCGAGCCCCGTCACCAGCAAATTCTGAACAGTATTGCAGTTATAGTCCAGGCAGTAGACAAACACTATTATCATCTCCGGTCACGGTTCATACTATATGCAAATTTATTTATCTATAAATGAAAGAGGCATAGTTTAGTTTTAATTACAGTATACATAATCAGGTTGATGGTCTGGCAGCGCGGAGCCCTCCAATCTCCAATATTTGCGGGGATTTTCCTAAGCTAAATTGATGACATATCATTCAGAAGTGGCATAAGTAAATGTACACAATACATACGTTATATTGATGATATTTTCCTTGTTTTTAAAGGAATTTCGCTATCACAAACACTGGTTTAAAGTTTCAATAAAGCGCCTAAGAATATCAATTTCATGTCAGAGCATGTGAAGGACGATTGTGTACCGTTTCTTGGAGATACTACTAAATAAAGATGTTAATGGTAAATTAAATAGAACAATTTACCAAAATCCAACATGGTGTACACAGTATTTGGTTTATAGCAAGTTTATGCCGTCTCAATATAAATTATCAAAATTTGCGTGTTTTGCGTGAATTGACAAATTGGTTAGTCCAGAATTCAAAAGCGACGAAGTTGCCAGAGCAAAAGCAACTAATGTCTAATGAATGATCTAGACAAATGACGTAGACAATTGTTTAAAGTAAAAATCAAGAGAAGCAAATATTTAGCACCAGTAAAGACAGAAATTTACCTAAACATCTAACTGTAGTGGGACACTGTTTCCTGCAAATGACAGTGATAAGTTGAATCAGCATTAGCACGCACATACAATGCAGCTAAAATATGAGTGTTATTTAGGATAACACATTTGCCTTTCATCATCATCATTTCCAGCCACACAAAAGTCAAAAGTGACTAATGTTTCACTGCCATATAACCATAAAGAGTGAAAAAAAGTATATAAGTGAATTTAGATAAATTATTATTGAGATTTACGAGAGAGGGGGTAGAGAGAGAGAAGGAAAACCTTAGAGAGAGAGAAGGAAAACCTTGCTTTACCAGCAATTAGAGAGAAACCAGCCGTTAATGCCAACCTCAAAACTTGTTCACACATGTAAATGCGCATTTTGTCGATCAACTTACGTAGACCGATCGACCAGACGGTTTATAACTCGAATGAAAGAACATTGCGACTTAAACGCCAGTTTCAATTCAAATGGTAAATACACGTCAGCAATTGCGCATCACACCATCGAAACCTCGCACGTACGTTCTCCAGACGTGTCATTTAGGATAATTACTAAAATGAGTTAGCCAGTTATGAAGCATTGTGATACATACCAGCCTGATTTAAGAAAAGGCATACCAAGTACTGAAACTGGAATTGAGGTGATACACGTACTGATTGGTTGCCCTTTATTTCGCACTTTATCCAAATTAACCTTAGGTATTTTTGCCTTGCAGTATATATATATAGTATATATATATATATATATATATATATATATATATTTATTTATTTATTTATTTATTTATTTATAAACGATTAGTATATCAACGAGTCATTTCAGACATGCAAATATAGATACAGTATAAATACCAGAAATTTCTGGCCAGGGGTATTTACTTACAATGGTTGATCGTTTTTAGAGTAGCAATCATGTAGAATATAACATCTCAAGAAGTCTTATTTATGTCCCTACATAATTGGGTCTCACGATATGGTGTACCGGTAAAGGAAGAACGAGATCGTGGTAGTCTGTTTATATCTGAAATATTTATCAGATCATTGAATCCTGTGGGGGTAGAAGTAAGGCACACATGTGCATATAATCCCAGAGCTAATGGGATGGTTGAGAGACTGCACAAGGAGCTGAAGGCTGCATTACACTGCATTAGAGGTTCCAGTTGGATATATGATTTGCCCATAGTTTTGCTGGCAATGCGAAATAGATACAGAGCTCAGTTAGGAACATCCATAGCAGAACTTGTTTATGGAGAGCCATTGAGATTATCTGGAGATCTACTAATAGAAGCTCTGAGTTGTCTCGATTGGGCCTCTAGCTCAGTAGATTTGATTTTTAGTGCATTGAGAGATAAAATGAGTCATTTAGCTCCAAGTAAGACAAAAAGTCAAATGTCTTAATGCTACGTATCTTCGGATTTAAGGTTAGAATCTAATGTATGCATAACTAACGAGAATAGACAAAATTTTCTGACTTTGTTGGCACACTATCTAGGAGAAGGAAAACTCCGAATACAAACCATCCTCACTAGGAATGGACGACCTAGTGTCTTTTTTCAGTCCACATATAACATTGAACGAAGTATGGCTATACGGTTATGAAATATTAGTCGCTTTTGGCTTTGGTACGGTTCCGCATGATATATATATATATATATATATATATATATATATATATATATATATATATATATATATATATATATATATTCATTTTTAGGTACTTGAGGAGAAATTGAGAAAGAAACGCTTCTTGTACTTGATAAAGTATCGTTATACCTTCGCATAGGAGATCGAATTTCAAAAAAATAGAGGAAAATAAATTATAAATGGGAAGATATAGTTCAGATGCAGATATTGATTGAAACAACATAAAGAAATGAGACAACCTAGATCTACACACAACACCAATATGGTCAAGTCGGCTTTAAGGAGAAGCGACATCGGCTACACATCTTCTTTGGTGATTTCATCGTATCACTTTATACACCTCTTAGTTAATTCAAACCAACAACGAACATAAAGTTAAGTTGATTCAACTAGAAGCCTGCAAAAAATGTTTTTACTGAGCTCAGTTCAATGACATATCGCGCAGGGATTTTAATCAAGAAATATGACGCGCAATTTGATCCCAGCCGATTAAACCAACCGATCCTATACTACCCATTTGCATTGTGGTTAACTTTAGCTGATTGTCATGTCAAAATCTGCCCACCTCGTTTTTTACTCCAATCAGGCGCAGGTTTAGAGAACAATGCTTTGCTGGGAAACCGAATTGAATTTAAACGTAAAAGTTGACCGAGCCAGCGAGTTATATTGAGCCATATTTTTATGTTCAACGAGGAGCAGTTGTTGGCCGAGCCAAAAATATGTTTACGGATATCAGCTTTGAATATTCGTTTTTGATAAATTATATGAACTATGCACGTCAAAAACAGTGGTCAAATACCTATAAGCGACTAACATCGACTAAAAAGAACAGTTTCACCAACATACAAGCAAGCGTGACGTACAGATACACTATACGCGCTACCTTTAAGATAGAGTGAGATAATCGCCTTGCAAAAGAGTCTCTTGGTTGCTGATGGAATAGTACGGTTCGATCAAATTACGAATATTGTGAGAAAATTGTTCAACCGGGAAATTTCTGGATTTCATTTCTGTGGTCCGGTCATCCGTCGGAGGTGCCTCGGTAGCCGGATGGGCATGGTGTGTAAGTGGCTCTGTCAAGCAGTACCCCAAGCAAAAAAATCTACTTTCCATAGCAAGGTTTGGCGGTGTTGGTAATTTAAGGAGCAGCCGAATAGAATTGATGCACTCGTAAATTTTACTGTTAAGCTGTGCTTCTGAAGGCTTAGCTGGCAATGATCAACACCACACCGAGCGAAAGCATCGATTTACAATCGGAGAACCAACGGTTTTTTAACTAGAAGAAATTGAGTTTTGCACACGATGAAAAATAAGAGTGATTACAAAACGGATGTAAAAATTGCCGAAGGATATAGTGACTGCTGATGCTGATGCAAGGCCAATATGCTGGGACATCTAGGAAGAAATCAATCTATCCGGTGTCACCGGGGATTGCAGATAGACAAATTCATTGACGATTTGGAGTAGGATACTGTTTAACACGATCTGGGGTTTTGGATAAAAGTTGACAAGAAGTAATATTTTCGATGCATT
This sequence comes from Eudiplozoon nipponicum, assembly GCA_029291075.1. NCBI lineage: Eukaryota > Metazoa > Platyhelminthes > Monogenea > Mazocraeidea > Diplozoidae > Eudiplozoon > Eudiplozoon nipponicum. Next base: position 51,452 of record JAQBSW010005060.1, on the reverse strand, counting down.
TTAAACGCGGTTCGTGGTTCTCTGAAGTTCGTTTTACTTTCCTGTCAAGACAACGGCACCATAGGCGTATGTGAGGTAGCTCAGTCATTTTCTCATTATAAAGCCGATTTTATTTAAAAATGGGTTCACGGCTATTAATTCAAAATACGTGTATATAAAATGAGGTACACCACGAAGACAGCTTGGTGATATAAACAAAAATTATGAAAATCTGCAGGGTTGTATACCAATTTAGGCGTAGATGCTAGTAAACCTCTAATAGTCGACGTAAATAGTTTCTAAGAAGTAACTAAAATTGCAAAAATATGACAGAAAATAACATGCGTCTAAAAAAAGAGACGACAGCAATGAATGAATGATTTACATAAGTATGTAGACATGGAGAGGCCTGGTGAACTTTGCTTTATTGATAAAAGCATTTCTGAAACCCATAGTTTTGGAGGCCTAAATCACCGTACGTGCATATATTTATGTATGCATGCGTTTGCATCAAATATAGTGTAAATAGCAGCAAGGTAGTTCGCGTAGTATGAAATTTATGCGCAAAAGTTAAGGTCCATTTGACGCATGGGTCTGGTTAGTCGAACAAGTGATGGTAATAAGGAGAGACAAAAACTAGCACCAACCTAAGGGAAGAAAATCCACTGAACTGAATGTCAAAGTGAGGAATTAAATAATAGACCTACCTGATCCACAAGAGCTAAAGAATTGGATATATATATATATATATATATATATATATATATATATATATTGATAGTTTCTAATTTCACCATTTTTTAAAATGTAAGAACAAAACAACGTACCCCATGGAATAACATTTATTAATAAATCTTATTTCTACCAGTATCTACAGCCATTGTTCTGGATTCGTTAGTATATTCGTTCATTCAATCCCACTGTACATTTGTCGTAACCAATCTCCTCTTCGTTGTGCTAGCCTTTGTTTGCGCAATTTAGACCACAACTTTTGCGTAATTTAGACCACTCCATTTGCGTAAAGTCATTTGGTGTGTCATCGCTTTCATTGCAATTGCGTCCGTAATTGATGTATGTGTCGTATTTTGCGAAGCGTTGGCTATTTTTAGAGGCATGTCGGTTATGTCTTTGTTCCAGTCCAATTTAATTTCTTTTTGAATTATTTTCTGCACGTTTCAGCAGGGCTTCAGCTTATTAATTGCAATAACTTCAAAAGCCAGAAGCATTTTCTCTGTTTTTGCCTTGTAGAGAACTGAAAAATTGTTACTACTAACACCATGACTTGTTAGTAGTACATGTTCGCAAATTGATGATTTTTGTGCAGGAGCTGCACCCCTCTTTAATAGATTTTGAGAGAGATGCTGATTTATTCTAGTTTCGAGCCTCTTTTTTGATCTTCCGATGTACTGAGCGTTGCAGGTACATTGAAATTTGTATACAGACAAAGGTGTTGACGTCACAGAGAGGCTATCTTTTTCATTCGTGCGCATCAGTTTTGTTGTGTTGAACACCACTCTCACCTGTATTGATAAAAACTGTGCTTTTGTCGCTCGAATAACTTTTCGTTTGAAGATTTCCGCTGGAAGATCACCTCCAAAGGGAACACTAAGCGTTACTATCTGGGGAGTTTGATTTTCTTCCAAATTGGCCTCGATTTTGTTGCGTTGCCTCAAGTTGTATTCGATGAACCAGTCCGGATAGCCATTATTTCTCAACGCTACGCGAAGCAAATTTAGTTCTACTTCAATGTTGTCCGGTGAACAAATCCTGCGTATTCGTGTGCCCAAATTTATTATTAGGTTCCTTTTGTACGCCCTTGGCACACTACTCATATAATGGATATATTGCCCAGTCCAACTTGATTTCCTGTGAACTGACCTTGAGAGAGTACCTTCTTTATCTCTCGTTATTCCTACATCTAGGAAGGATAAATATCCGTCTTTTTCTTCTTCTATTGTAAACTTGATTGCTTGGTCTACCTTGTTTATGTGATGTAGCAGTGTATTTGTATCTTCATCCTTTTCAACGACCATGAAAGTATCGTCAACGTAGCGTACGTAAAAATGAGCTCCATTGATAAATGGTTTTAAACTAGTTGTTTCTAAATGGTGCATGGGCAGATCAAAAAAGAGGCTCGAAACTAGAATAAATCAGCATCTCTCTCAAAAACTATTAAAGAGGGGTTCAGCGCCTGCACAAAAATCAGCAATTTGCGAACATGTACTACTCACAGATCATGCTGTTGGTAGTAACAATTTTTCTGCAGTGTACAAGGCAAAAACAGAGAAAATGCTTCTGGCTTTTGAAGCTATTGCAATTAATAAGCTGAAGCCCTGCTGAAACGTGCAGAAAATAATTCAAAAAGAAATTAAATTGGACTGGAACAAAGACATAACTGGCATGCCTTTAAAAATAGTCAACGCTTCGCAAAATACGCCACATACATCAATTACGGACGCAATTGCAATGAAAGCGATGACACACCAAATGACTTTACGCAAAAGGAGTGGTCTAAATTGCGCAAAAGTAGTGGTCTAAATTGCGCAAATCAGAGGCTAACATAACGATGATGAGATTGGTTACGACAAATGTACAGTGGAATTGGATGAACGAATATACTAACGAATCCAGAACAATGGCTGTAGATACTGGTAGAAATAAGATTTATTAATAAATGTTATTCCATGGAGTAAGTTGTTTTGTTCTTACATATATATATATATATATATATATATATATATATATATATATATATATATATATATATATAATAAAACATAAAAGATTTTTTAAAGATCATACAGTTAGACGCAGTACGTGTCATTTCAACATACCGATGCCATTTTGATGTAGATAAGCTATTGCCTGAAGAATTTGCGAGATGGCTAAAACATTGCTGATTCGGTAGCGAGAATTCAACTGGGTATTCACACCTGCTCCAGAAAATACCGCACAAACTTCTTTCTCATCAGTCTTCGCCGGATTTTCCTGATCATTGGCCAACTCGGCGTCCTTAGACACAAAAATTGAGTTTTTAAATGATGTGGAGGCAGCCTGTTTGATAGTCTCGTCGGCTGACAACAACGTATCTGATTCCGATGCTATCCTCTTACGTGACAACTGTGCAGTGTTTCTGAGCAACTGTGGAGTTTGTTCAGTATTGTTTGTAAAGGTATCCGGCCTGGTTTCTTTGGTAATAGGAACGACAACATCTGAAAGGCTAGCCTGACAACGCTGCATAACCAGATAATGAAAATTCGCTGAACTTCCCTAGAAGCATAATCAGAATTTAAATCAAGTATTGATAAATAAGGCAGTGTTTGGAGTTTAGTAGAAGCATAACCTACAAAAAGCTACATATATATATATATATATATATATATATGTGTGTGTAACTATAAACAATCGATTCAACATCATTTCCTCAGGTGGCATAGTGCCTTTTCTATAATGACAGATCTGGAGTGGCTAGTTAGAACTTCAGCTCGAAAGAGATGCCAAATAGGTTCTACCTAAAGGAAAAGCCTAACAAAAACCATAATTTGGTAAACTGCGTAAAATATTTTGGTGCAAATCACGCGTTGCGCAATAGATGAGTGCCTAACTCCGAGGCAAATGTTGTCCAATTCGAGCGCTGGTTGCGGCTATATTGTGAAGTACTACGCCAGTTCACAATAAAGTTGAAACTGGTCTATCGGATGAATTCCCTTTCCTCTGTTAAACAATGCTAAGTTAATACTGACAAATGTATATAATGCGATGGGTGTTTATATGAGGCTCGCAACCTTGATTTAAATACATATTATCACAGCCTGTGCAATCAATGATTGTTTAATTATTTGAATTTTCAATTCAATACCATTTCCCCAGGTAGCGTGGTGTCTGTGCTGTAATGAAAGATCGGATGTGGTTAGATGGAACCTTAAGTCTGAAGAGATGCCATAAAGGCTCCATTTAAAGGAAAAGCTATCCAAAAACATAATTTAGTATAAAACTGAAAATTGTGTGTAGTGTGCAGCAAGGTGGTGCAGTGAATAGAGTCACGGACTCCAAAGCTGATATGCCCGCGTTCAAGCCCTGTCCGAGGAAAATTTCTGTACAGTACTTCCAATAAGGAGACAACTGGTCTACTAGATAAATTGTCTTTACTAGTTTATACAAACCTTAGTTTGAATTGACAGCAGATACATGTATACATACTCCTGCCTTAAAATCTCAATTCAACATCACATCCTCACGTGTCATGGTGTATGTTATCTAATGACAGATCGGGACGAATAGTTAGAATAATAGACAGAAATAAATGATAAATTACATTTACCTGAAGGAAAGGCTAATTAAAACAGAAGTGGGTATTCAACTGAAAATGTCCTATAGTGTGCAGCAGAGCTGGCGCAATGGGTCAGTGCAGAACGCCAAAGCTAATGTGCCCCGATCGGAGTCCTAATGGCGGCACAATCTGGTAAAAACTTGACGAATTACCGATAAGGACGATACCCGTCTACTGGATGAACTGTATTTAATATCTTATGTAGTGCTTAATTTATATTGATATCATATATATATATATATATATATATATATATATTCTTATAATTAGGAAAACACAAATAACAAAGTGGATAAAGGTCATTTATTTCGTGAATACTAATCATCTCTTATACAATCATACATATTTATACATTTTGGGTTTTCATTTGATTATGCTAGTGGTAACAAATCTGACTCGTTTTTACTTCTGTTTCTTGTTTTGGCTAGTGTATGCGTTTGTGTTTGTGTGTATACGTGTTTGCATGTAAAGGTCATTCTCGCAGTATTGCAAAGTGATGTCTGTGATCTGGTCATTATTGTTTTAATGGCTTGAAAATTAACCCTTTGTGCGCATTGTTACTAAAACATATACAAGTGCTATTTTTCCCAGTAAGTTGATCGTTTCACCTCGTTGCGCAAAGTTGTCGTTTCCACATGGTAACAGCGCCAGTGTGGATTGCACTGTTAAACGCTCACATTGTTTGGAGACTTCCGTCATCGTATGCGCCTCTGTTATTTCCACTTCAGTTTGTTGCCAATCCGATTGTATGTTTGTTGATTCTAGTCGAGGGCCTGTTTGTTCTTGACTGGATACTAGTAGATGGTTGTTGAATTTTGTTATTCTTGGCCAGTCGATAAGAATATCATGTTGATGAAACTTTTGAATATTAAGGTCAGGTGCTAGTTGTTTTATGTAAAGGGCTTCATATATAAATAATAATGTTTCTGATTTTGCTTTATGTAAAATTGTGAAATTGGTCCAATTGACAGGGTGCCCCGTTGCCAATATATGATCGGAAATAGCTGATTTTCCTGACGGTGGCAAGCCTTTGTTAATCAATTTCTGTGGCAAATGTTGCTGGATTCTGCTTATCAATTGCATCTTCGTACGTCCGATATATGTGCTACCGCACATACATGAGAATTTGTAGACTATGAATGATTTGGAGAGAAGTGGCAATTGATCTTTGGCATCCAACCTCATGATTCTCTGTGTACTAAATGTCATATTAACTTTAACACTGGGAAAGTTGTCCTTAGTTATTCTATTCAGTCGCCGTGCAATTATTGAGGCTGGTACGTCGCCTCTAAATGGTAAGTTTAAGAAAACCTGCTTGACGGTATCCTCTCTAGTACGAATCTGCCGTGGTCTGATGTTGACATCAATAAAACGCTCTGGGTTGGATGCCAAAGATCAATTGCCAATTCTCTCCAAATAATTCATAGTCTACAAATTCTCATGTATGTGCGGTAAAACATATATCGGACGTACGAAGAAGCAATTGATAAGCAGAATCCAGCAAAATTTGCCACAGAAATTGATTAACAAAGGCTTGGCACCGTCAGGAAAATCAGCTATTTCCGATCATATATTGGCAACGAGGCACCCTGTCAATTCGACCAATTTCACAATTCTACATAAAGCAAAATCAGAAATTTTTTTATTTATCTACGAAGCCCTTTACATAAAACAACAAGCACCTGACCTTAATATTCAAAAGTTTCATCAACATGATATTCTTATCGACTGACCAAGAATAACAAAATTCAACAACAATCTACTAGTATCCAGTCAAGAACAAACAGGCCCTCGACTAGAATCAACAAACATACAATCGGATTGGCAACAAACTGAAGTGGAAATAACAGAGGCGCATACGGTGACAGAAGTTTCCAAACAATATGAGCGTTTAGCACTGCAATCCACACTGGCGCGGTTACCATGTGGAAAATATAATTTTGCGCAACAAGGTGAAACGATCAACTACACTGGGAAAAATAGCACTCGTACATGTAATAGTGAACAATGCGCACAAATGGTTAATTCTCAAACCATCAAAACAATAATGACCAGATCTCAGACATCACTTTGCAATATTGCGAGAATGACCTTTACATGCAAACACGCATACACACTCACCAACTAGCCAAAACAAGAAACAGAAGTAAAAACGAGTCAGATTTGTTACCACCAGTATAATCAATTGGAAACCCAAAATGTATAAATATGTATGATTGTATAAGAGATGATTAGTATTCACAAAATAAATGGCCTTTATCCACTTTGTTATTTGTGTTTTCCTAATTATAAGAATACTGTTAACTTAAAAAGGAATGGACTTTATAAATATATATATATATATATATATATATATATATATATATATATATATATATATATATAGAAGGCAGAAGACAACTAAATACATCGACATTGAAGGAATAATGCTTGACTGTCATATAACTATAGTTATTTATTGGCTGTAAAAGAATACCTCGTCGCTTAATTTCAGTTAAGATTAATGACTTAAATTCACATTTCCTTCTCCTCGGTAACTCGCACCAAAAGACTGACAAGAAAAATACAAATTTACAATGGTCTTATTCACTCAACTCACGGGTTTCCAAATAAATGTGAGAAAGCGTTGTTAATAAATTTATATACCAGAGCTAAATGGTAGTTCTGTTTTTATCAAGTCATTAGAACGGAGCTTCTTTATTTGATGAAGGGAATTATGTTGATCAGTGATATTGATTACATTAGTATCGAAAATTTAGTTACATTTTATGGGTAATTAATGCTTGCTTAGGCTTTCACACGTTTTGTTTTTGAATGAAAACAAATAGAAGCCGGTTTATATCCATGACAGATCATGGTAACAAATCAAGGTATGTAGTACGTGTTGAACGTCGTTCCAGTCGAGAAAAGGATGTCATTGATTACATGTGTTGAAAGTTTTGAATTTGATACTATTGATGCTCCAATTTTCGCTTGTTCCCAGTCAGCTTAAAGACCTATTTTGTTGCTTCCATAACAATACTAATAAAATAATTATATACTAAATCTTAATTAATTAATGGAAATTTTAGTTTCTATACTTGAAATATTGTTTCATATTTATTATAATTATTATCTGGCCAAGAGATGGCTGATATAACCCTCCTACGGTTCCAGCCATCCACTAAAGTTTCCTCGATGGCCTGGCAAGTAGGATGTGAAATTGACCTTCTCAAACAGTTGCCCAGTCTGCTAGATCGACATTCCATAACCAGGTTCGATAGTGATGGTACGTCAAGCAGAAGCCGTATAAAACTGGTCGGCTCGTAGATTTTGGTATTGATTAATGCCGCCTGACGCTCAATAGTCAATGATCTAAACCACATCGGGCTAAGCAATCGATTAAGAAAGCTGTCAAGGCACTGCCAGCTATTGTGTATCATCTCGCAAATATCCGCATCATAAAGCAGGAACAGTAGTTTGTTTGACTTGAAAACCTTGAATTTGGTGTTTAAAGAGGAAGACAAGCGATTCCAAAGTTGTATGTACACTACAAATAAACGAACATTGATTTCACAGGCTGTGGTAACAATTACTATAATCAAGGTTGCGATCTTGATATAAGCACCTGACCCATTAATTACTTACATATGTCAGTATAAACTAAGAATTTTATAGTGTAGAAAAGGCAGGGTGGCTCAGTGGTTAGAGCACCAGATTCCGAAGCAGAAATGCACAGGTTCGAGCCCTGTCCGCGGCAAATTCTGGCCAGTACGTGATGAGTCCCGAATAAGAACGAAACTGGTCTACTGGATGAATTTCCTTTACCACACTATGCAATACTTAGTTTATACTGACATATATAAGTAATTAATGGGTCAGGTGTTTATATCAAAATCGTAACCATGATTATAGTAATTTTCTGGACACTTTTCCAACAACAGCAGTTTTCAAGCTAATACATTTGGATATTTCGAAAGAAACCGATTCATCTTACTTCGCCAAAGATCCTAGATAAGTTAAATATTTAAAAACCGGCAACAGGACACCTTTTAGCACGATCTTAAGCATCGAATCAAAATTGGTCATAACGGTCGTCTTATCATGCGTTTAGCTACGAACCGTAACGGATAAACACTTCTTGAGAAAAATGAATGGCTCCATAAGGCTAGTATTTCTTTTCTGCTATTGGGACAGCATTTTCAGCGTATTTGAGGTCAACAAGCCTGTCACCCAACTGATTTCCACTCTAAGAAGTTTCGGTGACTTCAACAAAGACTATATGGACAATGTAATGAAGCTGGATAGAAGCAATGACACAACTTTTTCGAACGCCGCAGTCAATCTCAGAAAGTACAGAAAAGCGCTTATTAGTGCAAATACATGCCGGTAAATTATTATAACAGGTTTTGAGAATTCGAACCATTTTTTCCGGGGTGCTATCGTTTATCATGTTTCGGCAAGCAGTTACATCTGAGACAGAATATAAAGCGGCTGAGGAGTCTAGTCAAGCAACATTAATGGGACCGGATATCGGTGGCGCTGTCAAGAGTGCGGTGGTGTATGAATTCTGTTAACGCATTATATTCTCAATCGAATCTCAACCAAGGTTAGCCTAGTTCGCTTCTTTCACTCTTCGCGGATCCATCTAAGAATGATAGCAGAAAAAACTTTCGATGCAGAACAGAGCAAGCCAATACCGCGTTAGTTGGCAGTAGTGATCGGATCACATTTCTGTGTACTGGCTCCACAGCGTCACTCTTAGTCGTTTGGGTTGGAGTACTCCTTCCCTATTGAAGTATTGAGATTATGCAGATCCTTCTAAGCTTCAATTCCACTGAATGTGGAAAATTCAGAAAGCGGCTATGCCATTTTCATGAGACAGAAACTTTCTGCCACTTCATCAAATATAGGAGTTTCGTTGTTAATCTCATAATAATTTCCTCGCTAACCACGTCGTTGGCAATGTGCGGCGTAATGCGTAGTTTTTGGAGATGGTCACGTTTTGTAAACAAGAAATATGGATAACGCGTTTGTGCAGTTCAGAAGCCAAACTTTTTGGGTGTTAGCGATACACGAAAGCCAGCAAAGGATTATGGAAGTTACTGCGTGTATTTAGATGTGTTTTCGGTTCCGGTGTAAAAAAGACAGCGTCACTAGTCGCCGAAACTCATGAGTACGAGTACGGCAAGTTACAACCAATAACATTAGACCAGCGAGGCACTAAAAGACCCCTATTTGGAGATTTCAAGTTAGCAGTATTATTTGCGCTCCAAGGAGTACGCAACGATATTAGTACTTTCCCAGATGCGCATAAAGTGCTTACAGCCACGAGGGCTCCAATTTCAGGTCCATCCGCAATAGCCTACATTCGTGTACGCGACCTGCATAGCTCGGCAAATAAGACACCCCTTTGTGTCCTCCGCATCGGCCGATGCTGTATGGAAATATTATCGGTTGTTTTCATCAAGTTTATTTTTGGGCTATTAGAGAACACTAGTTCACCCATTCCACAGTCATGCACAGCTATACAAGTGATTGATAACTTATATTTCACTGGCATATCACCATAACAAAAAAAATAGCAAAAAGTAAGAAGCAAGTAATAATAATGACAAAAATAAAAATGTTGACAAACAAGTTATTAAATGAGAGTGAGTTAAGCGAGAGAGGATCTAGATAATATGAGTGTATTTACCTACATATCATATAAAAATGTGTGGCAAAGTAAGCCTCTGAACAACACAATTATAGTCAGGTCAGCTTTAAGGCAAGGCAGTATTGGAAATACAGCTTCATTGCGGTTTTTGTTGCATCAGGTCATAAACAATTTAGTCTTATTTATAGCTCGTATTGTTCATGGTTACATGTGGGCTGTCAGAGAATGCTGTCACCCATTCTTTGTGGGGATGGTTTGTATTGACAAAATTCCTTCTCTTAAATAGCCTGTCAAGCAAGGCTGATGAGCACTATCTGCCAAAATGCCAGTGGCCAAAGTTTCCTTAAGCAGCCGAAATCTTCCGTTAGCGTCCGGTACGCATGCTCTCATTCCGTTACTACCCGTTTAACACGAGGTCGTGTTTCGTGGTTAATTAAACTCGAAGCTTCTCATGGAACGGAATGATAGCTTTTTCCTACAAGACCCGGCAACGTTCATGCTACCAATACCTGGCTGACTAGCTAGTGCACACTGATCATCAGACCGAAAATTTCTATGGCTACGAGCAAAAACTATCTAAAACAGTTGGGTGTAATAGACAAGCAGTTCCCTAGTGGTTTGTTTAACTGGCCATAAGGCAACTGCAGCAAAGCTCATGTATGGAAACAATGGCGGAAACCGACTTTTTCAGTGTTACCAGAGATTACTGATGGGCAAACTCGTTGACAATAGGTAGTATGATGTCATTTAGAACACTTATGTTTCGAATAAAACTTTTCCATGTTGACCGTTCTCGATGAAACGAGCTTAAGCTGGAGAAAAATGGACACTCACTCATCACAGTTAATAATTGTCTGAGTCTAATCGATTTTTTCTCCGCCCACAATGCGCTATTGTATGCGTACATCACATCTATTGCACAATTAAATATATACAAATTAGAAAATTATTAGAAAAAAATTATCATCACACATAGCAATACAGTATTGGTCAGTAATTGTTGCTTCACTGCCATATAACCGTGAGATAAAAATTAAAATATACATAATTAAAAAATAATATCAAATAATAATAATGATAAAAAACTGCAAACTCACCGTCCAATAGCAGAGTATAAGATTAGGATGTTGATGTTTCATCAGAATAGCGTGTTCTCGGCGCCAGTGTTTTTGCAGATTAGGCTGGCGAACAATTCTTTTCACTGCTGTGTCATATGGACCGTAATGCCCACTTTCAAAAAAAGGAAATAGAAACACAAATTTATTTTCAAGTATGAAAAATGAGTTGGCCCGAAATTCGTTAAAAAATGTGCAATGCAACAGTAAGTATTGCAGTTTCATGCGTTGAATGAAGCCTAAATAGTGCTGAAGAAAAGAATTTTAATCATGTGTGTTCCCCACATGTGGCTTTTAAGATAACTACAAAGTGCGAAAACAGTAACGAATTAGCCACGTATGAAGCTTTGTGATAAAATAATGCAACCTGGTTTATGCAATCAGAAAAAAGCACGTTTAAGCACTGAGTCTGAACTAGAATAGATGCACATAAATAATTAGTTTTTCAACTAGTTCACACTACCCCAATTTCGATTTTCTGTTTATTTTGCCTTTGATATATATACCTAGTATGAATGCGATATATTTTAATGATTCAGGTTGAAAAGCGGAGTCCCCGACCAAATGCAAAAATACATGAATGAAAATATTAAGCACAAATATTGTAGTTTTTGTCCAAATTTCACGAGTCTAATACAAATAATTATCAATAACACACGTGCAATCAAATATTTTTAAACCAATACACGCGCCCATTCTTCCTTTAGATGCAAGTGCACTCCCAGATGATGACATACTAGGCAAAACAGGGAAATAAGAGAATAAAATAAATAAATATTTAGTGTGAACTTAAACATGATATTCTCGATAGCTTCTAGACATGCTCTGCATTTGATAGGTAACAGCATTCTTGTAGACAACATCTACTGTTCGAAACCTAAATTCATTTATCATTTAATAACAACAAAAACAAAAACAACAATAAGAATAATTTGCCTGACTGTTGCGTAATATAAAAAGATGTTTGCATTCAGTATCTGCATTTTCCTTCGAAATATTTTGATATTCATTTAAGAGTGTCTTCTCCAGTCGACAGCTCACCCCACCAAGTATAAACAATTAGTAACGCTAGAAATTAATTTCATTTAAATAGGCTCAATAATATTTAAAACTGATCGATTTCATAAAAATAACTGCCTTTCGTGTATTTGATTTATTGGTCGTCTCCCACGATAAAATGTAAGGGCAATCTCAGTTACGTCATTTTACATGGAGCGAATAAAACAACTAGTCTAACGCAAGTATGTATTAGGTGTTGCGCACCTTGAAATTAGATCAGCTATGACCAAAGGATAAGCCAAAGACAGCATGAACGGAAAGTATAATCTCGTTCACATTCGTTTCGTGCTTACAGGCGACTCATCAGTAGGAGCCAGTATTATGCCCTTTACCCATTATATATTTGGGTGAGGAATGTGGGGAAATAGGACGGTACAATCTCCTATACGAATGTGTAAGCCTGCAATAGTGAGGCTAACATCGTATAGTCTACGACAATGCGATTCTAACGCTAACTCACACTATATAATATATATACCGAGTCTGTAAAGGATACTAACACTATGGCTATTGTATTTGTAACCGATACCAACATCATTGTACCGACAAGGTACATGGTACTAACACTATGGTTTCCGAGTCGGTACATAGTACCAACATAGTTCACCGAAATTGAGAATTACAACTATTTATGAACACCTGTTACTCCAGTAAATCCATACACCCAGGCCTTGATCGATATCAGTTATCACATTTCGTGGTAAGCATGACATCATTCAATTCAGTATATTACAGTTAAATACTATTTGTTGCGGAGAGCTAATATGTATGCAAGTATGTATTAGGTGTTGCGAACCTAGTAACAAATTAGTTCATGCATGCAAATGGTAAATTCTTATTCAGCCACTCTAGTATCACTTAGTTAGATGAAAATAACAGTTACGGGAATGCACACACCCACAACCATGTGACACACGACTATCTAGTGAAAGATCAGTCTGAAGTATAAATAATATGGCCGGAGGAAGTATCGCGCTTGCTTCATTAGTTTTTTTTGTAAAACTAGTGAGGATGGACCAACTGAAGAAGGCAGCCGAAATATTCTGTTGAAGAAAGAAAACAACTGGTTCTATTCGATATTCTGTCGAAAATTGGTATGCCCATAAAATTTGTAAATATTATACGCGCTCGCTACAACGAATTAACGCACAAATTTACTACAAGCAGTGGTGTTCGTCAAGGATGTCCACTTCCAATTTTTGTTTAATTTTGTAATAAATGTAATTATGAACAACATTCTTTCACACGTTCCAAACGCAGGTGTCTAAAATCTTTCGAGTGGTGGATTAGTCGAGCGTGACTATGCAGACGATATCGTACTATAATTCGACAATCGAGATTCTGCTCAGAACATCTTGAATAAATTAGCGGACGTTCTGCATGAAATTCACATCCTATAACCGTAAGACACTTTTACAGAATCACCCACCACTTACTCTAACTATATGAGTGAATATCTGGATAGTTTGCAAGTTTACATACTTTGGCAGTTCTATCAATATCTCAGGTTATGTCTGACGAGGTGATTATGTGAATCGCGAAGGCTACAGTAGCTTTCTCCAAACTTCATTTCTTTAAAAATGAGCGTATTTCACTCTGCCTTAGAGTTCGTGGTTACAATGTATCTGTACGCGCAGTCTTACTATACGCTAGTGAAACTTGGCCTGTTGGAGTTGATGATTTTAGACGCTTACAGACATTCGACCATCGTTGTTTTAGAAACATAGCACATTTTGGTTACCAACAACGAATAACCAGTGCTGACATCCGTAGACGTACTTTTTTATCGACTAACATATGCTCCTCGTTAGAAAAACAAATAAGGCTCCACCAGCTACGTTGACTCTGTCACATTTTGTGTATGCTCTCAATTCGATTGCCCAGTAGAGCACTATTCTCTCACACAGCGCCAGACTGGCGTGAGAAATAAGATTGGCAGCTTTGAACATGGCAGTCAGCCACATCCAAATTGGGTAATATAGGACCCACTCGTTTGCCAAGATGTGATCCACATGCGCATCATACTTCTTCGTTGAGAACTCTGCGCGATATGGCATCGAGTCAAGTTCGGTGGCGATCTTGTTGCAGATTTCTAGTAGAATCATTCTCGTAACTTTTTTCTTAGTTGGGCAGAGTTAGCTGTGAGGCTTGATTGTTTTTATGATGTGATACAGTGAAAACCGCAAGGAAGCTATATTACCGATGTTGTCTTGTCTTAATACTGACTTGGCATAAGGTTTTGTGTAGAGACTTAGCCTCAATTTTGTGTGTTATCTAGATAAATATAGTCATAGTAACTAGGAGCTCACTGTCATAAATCTCTCGAATAATTTGTGTGCATAATTTATTAGTTTTGCCGTTATTTACAAAAAAATTCGTTTTTTGTTTCTATTCTGGTTATATGACAGTCAAATATTAGTTACTAATGCCTTCTGTATTGTTGTGCATGATGATGATGATGATGATGATGATGATGACGATGATGATGATGATGATGATAATGATGATGATGATAGAAATTAAATCGATATCTATTATGGTTTTAGTTTAATAAATTAACTTCCGCCAAAATTGTACCATTTCATCTTATGTAAGTAAATGTGCATAATATTAAAATATGTTGTTGATATTTTCCTTGCCCTAAATTTTCAATAAAGCACATAAAAATATCCGCTTCACATCAGAGAATGAGAAAGACGATTGTCTACCGTTCTTAGATATACTACTAAAGACAGATGTTAACGGTAAATCAAATTTAAAAAATTTCCCATAAAATAACTTGGTCTGCACAGTATTTGAGTTATAGCATTGTTGTACCGTTTTAATATTAATTATCAACATTTTGCGTCTATTTTTAAGAATTGACAGATCGGTCAGTCCAGATTAAACAGGCGACGAATATAAAATAATCAACAGCTATTTCATGTCTAAAGGCCACCCTAAGCATGAGATGATGTTCGGAAAATATTGGTCGATTCCTAATTTGACACGCACTCCAGATTTTAAATTTCCGTTTTTCGCTTTTAAGTATGTATGTTCATTTGTAGATACTTGAAGAGAAAATGAGAAATAAACGGTTCATGCACATGATAAAATTGATTTCATCTTAGAACACATAAAGGATTCTATGAACTATTTATTTCAATTTTCTGCTTAGTTTGTAGTCCGGCAAAACAAAGGTCAGGTAATTGTGCAACACATTTTTTCATAACTGTTGTTTTCATATAATTAATTTAGACCAGAGTGTCTGAATAATAATTTATCAATTTCATGCGTTAACTATTCGTTTTACACACTCAATGTAAAATGACGTAACTGAGATGGCCCTCACTTTCAGATGGGGGAGACCAGTAATTTAGAAACACTCCTCATAAAAACACGCCATGAGTGATAAAACTAGAAGTCCGAAATACCAATGCACATGTTCAATTTCAATTCAAACCACTAGGGTTGCACTCAAGATAGAAAAGTTAATAACAGTTATTGGCATACCATTAAATAGGCGCACGCCACGCATGTGCATGTGTATGTGTATACATAACTAAAAAACTTCGTTAAAATATTAATTGATACACATGTACGTACATCTAAATGAAACTGCAGTCAATAGACATTAATTTACCCTTTGCACGCGTCAGACAAATTATTACTTATAAATAATGTATTATTAGAACAATCTCAATAGGTAGGGTGCGAGTGCAAAACACAAAATTAGGGTTCAAATCACTAAGAGTTTTAAAATCAATTGAATAGTTAGAGATGAAATTAAGAAATAATATATACATAATATTTGTTTATTCATTACTTGAACAATGAGCCCACTAATTAGTCAATCTTAATCCGATATTCTTAATCTTTTACTGGAGCTAGCTTCAGTTTCCAATCCATGCAATCGCCTTTTCCTGCTATTAATATGTCAACCAAGAAACGTAGGTACAGTAATTTTCTTTTTTCATAATATTTCGATCTACATTACCGTAGATCGAAATATTATGAAAAAAGAAAATTACTGGAACAATGAAAGCTGCGTTAGTCAAAAGGCAGATCAGGTAATTTCAATTAATTCAGTATCACAACAAGGACATTCTTTCAAGAAACATTTAAAAACGTAGGTATAATTTTTGGTCGGAGTCTATCCAAAAGATTATTTTCCAAATAATTGAAAGGTATTAGCACATCGTCAATCACACACACACACACATATATATATATATATATATATATATATATATATATATATATATATATATATCCTTATATCGTAATTTTAATTAGACGTATATAAAAAATATTCCAGTAAAATCATAAACGATGTTATGCAACGTTAATTTACTCGTATATTGATCGATTCATACTATGCTAAGATAAAGTTTGTCATGAGCTTACGAAAACACTAATGTCCCATTGGCACCGTGACCGATCACATCGCGCAGATTCACGGCAATATCTTCAGGCTGACCAGCTTCGAGGGCGGTGCATCCAGCCCAACCATTTTCATTAGGATTGTCAAATGATATTGGCAAAGAAGAACACATCGACTTCAATGACGCTGCAGCAGCAGCAGTTAAGGTCGAATCCAAAGAGCCGAGCCCAGATGTTTGACTATCGTTCCCGTTGCCTCTTATGTCAACGAGATTACAGCGATTAAACGTAAAGCTGAGATAATTACGAAGTCGAAGTGGAACAAATATCTATAAAAAAGAACAAATTAAATAAATTAATGTCAGGTATGCCATATTTGAGCAACTGAGACCTGTCTAATAGGAAACAATTTGATTTTATTAAAACATTCTACGTGGTGGACCACCAGCGCATTAAATGATTTTAATCTGAAACATGTGTGAAAAACGTAAAAAAGCGAAAACTGCAGGTTTTATTTTAGTGAATGCATAGAAACTTCACAGATTGAATTCCTGTCGTAATATCGGTAATTGTGCAAATTGTGATTAAAGAAGTTTACAAAAAATTTCGAACTCTATGTAAAACGTAATCCCATTATCTACCCAGTTGGAAAAATGAAAAATCTGTCGAACAATAGGAGAATTGCAACAAACATTGAAATTAGAGCAGCACGAAAGAGAGCCGGGAATCCTAACCATTAGCACAGTACTTCTAGAAAATTCAAGTTATCACCAACGTAACCGACTCATTACTTCGTGATAGTAAGACGCCGCATAGCAACATCAAGTACACAGTAGGAGTGATATTAATCGTACATTGATAATAGTCATTCGTATTTTGATATTAATATACTGTACAGATATTGAAGTTTACCAACTGGGTGAATTTCTAAAATTAAACACTTAATCAACTGTATATATATATATATATATATATATATATATATATGTGTGTGTGAGAGAGAGAGAGAGGAAGAGTACATATTAAAAACGGCTTCACATACTATTATGTCAACATAGTTGTGTGAAATCGGTGAGCAGTACAGACCTTATTATTCAAAAGAATATGACATTAGTTAGCATTGAGACTCAAACTGAGTAGATCCTGCGTCAAAAATATCGGCCACATTAAAGAAACTTTTCAAAAATGCTACGAAACTGAACAAGTATATCATTTTACATTTAAAAAGAAAATATAATGTTGCTGAAGACACTCCATTGATTTTAACACAACATACAATTTCAATTGATCTTGATATAAACACCTTACCAATTATGTATATACATTTGTCAGTATAATCTAAATATTGTATGGTGTGGAAAGAGCAATTCATCCATTAGATCGTTTTTGTCCTTATTGGGAATTCGTCACGTACTGTCCAGAATTTGCTGCGGACAGGGTGTGGCAATAGCCACCTTTAAGACAAATAATGAACAAAGGGTCTTATCTAGGGCAGACATTATTTCAACAGAAATTCCTCGCAGAAGCGCCCGTATAAGAATGAAGCAGTCAGCCGAATGATAAAAGCAGACTTCGAGCCGAAGTGAACATAAATTAATTAATGTGTAAATTTGTTTTATTAAATAGATGCTCGTTGTGCGAGCAAAATTCTATATATAATTGAGTAAAAATAAAGCATTTATGGTACATTTAATATGGCTTCTGGTGGGTTGGAAACGTTGATTCAGGGACTGACTTCTCAAATGAATAATTTAACTGCAGAATTAGGCATAATTAAGTCTCGTCTGGACGATACGCTAATAATAAACACTGACGACATACATGTACGTGGACCATCCAACATAGGTGGACATAACACAGGGCTCGAAACTTGGGCACGTCTGCTTCGGAATCTGGTGTTCTAACCATTGAGCCACCCTGGAAAATACATGATGAGTTCTCAATAAAAACTAAACTGGTCTACTGGATGAATTACCTTTATACACTATACAACACTTAGTTTATACTGACAGATTTATATGCATAATGGGTCAGGTGGTTATATCAATATCGTAACATTGATTAAAATGTAATTGTTATCACGGCCCACGCACGCAATGTTCGGTAATTTCATGTTCACGTCTTAACTAGTAAAAGAACATTTTGGGCATATTATACCTGGTAAAATGTTTGTTCATCTGGGAACGGGATGATAAGCCACAATAGTTAGAGCAATAAATTCCGAAGCAGAGGTGCTCAGATTCGAGCCCTGTCCGCGACAAGTTATGGACAGTACTTGATGAGTTCAAAATAAGGAAGAAATCGGTCTACTGGATGAACTGCTTTTTCTAAATTATACAATTCTTAGTTTATACTGAAAAATGTGTATATATAAAGGAACTGGTGTTTACATAAAGATCGCAACCTTGGTTTAAATAACTATTATCACATTTTGGAACGCTGAGTTGTGCTTTTCTTGTCAGTTAGTATAAAATGCACTGGATATGACAAATTACAATACAGATGCGGCAAACAATTTAGAGTTTCCTCGAAAATGTTATGAGTTTTGTACTAAAGCAATCTTTCTTCGGCGGTGGAGCAAGTTATATTTTAAATTAAGTGTATAAGAATAAAATTAAGACCGATTGCAAATAATTTTCTCAGTCGTACAGTATAGTTAATCTGCAGCAATTTTAAAAAAAAACAAATGCGTTGGTATTTTTTATAAGAAAAATGAATAGACAGGGTGTCATAAAATGACAAATGGACATATAAATCTTCTAACAAATATGGCTATTTTATTTGGAATATTTTCATTATATAGTAATTTGTCATTGTTAAATTAAAATATAAATGCTGATTACAGCGAGTAACATGGAGTCGACGTATGTAGATCCTGTGAATAAATGATAATTCTTTGTGATAAACATACAGATTCGAACCAGTCAATTTTAAGTAAGAAACCCTCAGCATTTGTGAAAATTGTGGTATAGCATCACAATCCGAAAAAATTTCGAAAATAAATATGTAAATACAAAGAGCATAAATAACAAATCAAGAAATAAAATAACATTAAATTAAGTCTGCGGAAGAGAAATAAACACCAAGCAAAATTTTCATCTGACACACAATACAGTAAAACCACGGTCTTTTACACGTTCTGATGTATTTATATTTTTGATCTGTATCAGATCAAAATAGAACCTGGCTAACGGGAACCAAACTTCGACACACACATCATCATCAAGCACATCCATACAAAAGCCAAAGGTGAATAATGTTTCCCTACAATATTTCACATACACAGACATATATATATATATATATATATATATATATATATATATATATATATATATATATATCTATTATTGTAAATAGATAGGATGCCTCTTACTAAACTCCAAAACGCGCCAAGGGGTGTTGCTGCTGGAATTTTATAATTTATAAATGAAAATGGTCAACATTTGATGTTTGCAAATTGTGTTTAAGTAATTTTTTCATCACTCGTATAATCATTGATTGATTATATTAGCAAAATATCTATATGTTCTATTATCTACACACAAGAATAGCCGGCAATAACGTTGAAACAATGGGTTGCAACGATTTAAAAGCATATATAAGCCTCGTTTTTTCTAATTATAGTTCAGATAATTCATATAAAAATGCGAAATTAATCAGTTGCAATATCTTGTCGCCACAATCAAAGGGAAAAAATAATTTTTTCCATGTTCGAACAAAAATCGTTGGATAGTATTTTTTGTGCGCTTTCAGTTTATTTTGTAATATATATAAATTAAGTCTAACTCAATTTTTTTTGATTTTTCAAACGAACTATGCAAAGGACTTGATATCTCTAACAAGTTAAAAACTGGCGAATAAATGACCATTTTAACTATATTATAGAAATATATATATCTATAATAAGGTTATGCCTTAAAGCGAAAATAAATTAACAAATTTAAAATAACAGTACACTACACCGCAAAATATTGAGTTCAGTACACTAAATTGTCTAAGCTCAAAAATACCAATTTTAATGTAACCATTTGAACAGTAAACGTCAGGGCTTGCATGTCATCAGATCAGAAATTTCTAATGTTTTTGGCCACAGACTAATAATAATTTGATTAATAGAAATAAAGTGAGTCGAGGGCGTAGCCAAGACAGTTTTTATTTATTTAATATCTGAGGACCTATGAAGAGTTACGGTTGGAATAAATAAGTGATTCTGTACGCTGTGTTATTTGAGATTGGAAGTTTCTTATGCTGTTAAAGTGTAACACTGAAAATCTCGAAAAAACTAATAATGCTTTGTGATTAAGGTGTACACGAAAACTGTGGGAGCATTCTAAAATACGTGCGTTATTGATTAAAATTGGAAAGATAATCTACATAAGAGCGCTCTCAAAGAAGCTTTATAAAATCCACACTCTAATAAACTATTCCACTGTTACCTAATTTAATTTAGTTTATTGCAACTTATCTAAGCCGAGTGATAAACTGGTTTCAATGGAGTTTTGCATCCTCCCTCTGCAGCATATTATTCACTCGAACAACTAAAAGAATGTGGGTCGCGTGGCGTATCAAAGAAGTCGCAACATAAAGAGAGTTCCAACGAGACATTCGAGCCATTTGTTGTCAGGAAGTATTGTGCAGTGTTTCTACTACCACTCGACCATTCATTCAAAGCTGCAAATATAGTTGATACACAATACAATATGATATTCAAGCCAACAGAAAGTTCAATTTTTAACGTGTTCACCAAAAGGTGTCACGATTTTTGTACCTATTTAAACATACCTTATTATTAATTATTTACTTAAAAATAAAGCTGCCACATAAAAAAATAATTTGCATAGTAAATGTGCCTTAGTTAAAGACCGAACGGATCACACAACCTTTTTAGTTATGCATTATTTATCGCAAATCTAG
This sequence comes from Eudiplozoon nipponicum, assembly GCA_029291075.1. NCBI lineage: Eukaryota > Metazoa > Platyhelminthes > Monogenea > Mazocraeidea > Diplozoidae > Eudiplozoon > Eudiplozoon nipponicum. The sequence continues at coordinate 30,052 of JAQBSW010005060.1, read as the reverse complement.
CAATAAATAAGTTCAAATCAAGATCCGAGCATAGGGTTGTGCTGGATAAACAGTTCAGAATCGGTTATATCAATTTTGGTGACAGCAGATGATCTGCGAAATCATTGTGTTGGTGCGCTTTACAGGTTCAGTAAATAATATATATTGTGAGTCGCGGTGTGAAAGACTTTATACGAAGCTAAAACCATTACTGCTTGTATACACATTCGTAGAAGGAATTTTGCTGTCCAACTGTCCCGCATTCATTGCCAAAATACATATTGGGTATAGGGCGTAATACCGGCTGCTAATAATGAATCACCAGTAAGCATGAAACGAATGTTCAAACGAGATTATATCTTCCATTCATGCTGACTTTGGTTTATCCATTTGGGTCTATATGAACTAATTTATTACTAGGTGCGCAACTCTGTTAAAGGTGGCCTGAGCATAATCTCTATTGTCGAATAATTATACGATGTACTCTGCATTGTCGAGATCGAATAATATACCGCCCGGGAGTACTTTTACACCCGCATCCTGAATGTACAGAAAAGATGCCAGTAGGCAAAAAGAAATTTATTCATGAAATTATACCTACTGTTCATGCTGACATTGGTTTATCACTCTGGTCATATTTGAACTAATTTGTTTCTAGGTACATAACACCTAGTAAACAATTGCATATTTAATAGCTCTTAACCACAAGCAGTATACAAGTATTATGTATTTTTTATTTTAATAACCACGAAATGTGATAACTGATATAGATCAATGCCAAAGTGTATGGATTTGCTGGAGTAACACGTATGCACAAGTAGTTGTAATTCTAAATTTTGGCTAAATTTAGCATATCTTGAAATCCATTGTGTTGGTACTATGTACCGACTCGGCAACCATAGTGTTGCTAACATGTACCGACTCACACATCCTACTTTTAGTACGCTTTAGAGGCTCGGTATATATATATATATATATATATATATATATATATATATATATATTATATAGAGTGAGTTGGCTTTGAAGCCACATTGCCCAAGACTTTATATGAAGAAGGCTTCACTGCTGCAGGTTTACACATTCGTATAGGAGATTGTAGTCCAATTGGCCCACTTTCTTCACAAAAATATATAGTGGGTATAAAGTGTAATGCCGGCTCCTACTGATGAGTCGCCAGTAAGCAAGAAATGCACGTGCTATTTGAACTTGTTTTTATTTGATACCATTTACCCAGTATATAGTTACATATACATTATTTCCGCAACAAAGAATATAAAGCTGTATAATTACGGGATTTTTCGGGATATTTCGAAGCCTATTTCCGAGCTCCTCTGTCAACGGACCAAATAACAAAGCAGGGTGGCTCAGTGATTAGAGCACCAGATTCCGAAGCAGACGTGCCCAAGTTCGAGCCCTGACCGCGGCAAATTCTGGACAGTACGTGCTGTGTTCTCAATGAGGACGAAACCGACCTACTGGATGAATTGCCTTTTCCACTCTATAAAATACCCAGTTTATAATGAGAGATATATGTACAAATTGGGTCAGGTGTTTATATCAAGTTCGCAAACTTGATTAAAATTAATTGTTATCACCGCCCGCGCAACCAATGTGCGTTTCATTATATAAATGTTCATTTCGATACCACTTCCCCGTGTAACGTGTTATATGTTCGATAATGACAGATTGGGGATCGTTAGTTGGAACTTCAGAGCTAAATGGATGCTATATAGGCTCTACGTAAAAGAAAGGCTAACTAAGACACAATAGTTAGTATATAACTGAAAATTGTGTGTAGTGTGCGGAAGGGTGGCTCAGTGGTTAGAGAACCAGATTCCGAAGCAGACGTGCCCAGGTTTGAGCTCTGACCGCGACCAATTTTGGACAGTATGTGATGAGTTCCCAATTATGACGAAACCGTTCTACGGGATGAATTGCCTTTTCTGCACTATACAATACACAGTTTATACTGAGATGTATGTGCATAATGGGTCAGGCGTTTATATCAAGTTCGCAACCTTAATTAAAAATAAAAAATCAATATCTTTTCTCGCAAAACATTTCGTTTAAACTGTAGAATCAAAGTGAATATTTCTAAGACATACGCATCAAAGGATTTTGGTTTAAAGGCGCAAAGTATGTACTCATTTTTTGAAGCTACTACAGTTTTCTCAAGGTAGTACAATATATTGGTTTCGATAAAAATTTGCTATGCATAGTATTAGCTCTGTGATAATACATGCAGGTATACACGCATACAATGAGACCTGTGTTTAGCTCTAGGTCCAGCGGTCTTGGGCCTGGATACTGGACACAACAAGGACGAGCAGTCATCTACACATTCAATATGAAATTGATGGTGAGAATTCTGTTTCAGCATTAATCAGGCAGCGTCCACAGTCAAAACTATAGTTGCGAAGATGGATTTCCCTTAAAATCCCCTGCATTAGAGATACAAAACTCACATCATTATAAGCATTTACATATAAAACTGGCAATAAAAGGAAACGAAGTAAGGTAGGATAAAAACTAGGCTAGCATTTGCAGCAGAAACTAGCAGTAACTACCGTAATGCAAATCATCATCAGATGTACTAAGCACGTTAATTTATAACATCGTGATTAAAATTTGCGACCCTTTAGGCCGTAATTACCTCAATAAACCGCATTTCCTGAAATGAAACAGCTCCATTATTACGCAGTAGCAGCAGATACATTATCCTTAATAAGAGACCGCCAGTTATTAGACTGACCGCACTAACTAGATAGAATGTGTTTATGTAGAGATTATCTTTGTCATTTAACATTACGCCATCTCTCTGGCTTAGAAGCGAATCGTCTTTCAAATGTGGAATATGTCGCAATAAGCTGCGCCTGAAATGGTGCCAAGATGACACCAAATGCCTTTGCCGCGATTTTTTTGCATTGATGATACGATTATTATTATTATTAGATGTAGATAAAACATCGGATACATAGCCACTATATAAATCTTCTTTTCGTGACTTCCCTCCTTCAACATTGTCTTGTTCCAAAAATGTTTTCTGGTCGTCTGTTAAATTGGCATTATTGTTAGTTGACGGATTAGAATTCACTGGCTCAATAAAGCCAAGCGCTAATTGCCTCAAATCATTGAAATTGTCGGTAGGACGACTTTTCTCCAAGCTTACCCACGGTGGGATAATAGCTGCCCATCTACATACCAAGAAAAAAATTTAATAAAATGAATTAACTTGTTATGCTTGAACATTTACAACATTAAACATTGTTAATATAATTCATAAGGTAAAGACACTAGACTATAAAGTAAAACGCATATATATATATATATATATATATATATATATATATATATATATATTCTAGACTACTTGCTTTTGCTGCTAGACGCAATTTTTAGCTTATACTGACAGCTCACAAAAAAATCTAAATTCTGTCATTAGAATTCAAATAAATATAATTTATCCAAGTGGAAGAACGTTTGTTGTATAATGAAGCAGTGGGTGGCTAGTTAGAGCTTAAAGTATTAAGAGATTCAAAATGAGTTTCACTTGAAGGAAAGTAAAGCTAGGAAACATAAGATGGAATATTGCTTCAAACTGCGTTTAGTATTTCTAACGAGTGTCGCAGTAGGTACGGCGCGGAAATACACAGTAAATGTGTGCGGGTTTGAGGCCCGTCCACGGTAAATTTTAGGCAGAAGAGTTCCAAATAAGAACAAAACGGATCTACTAGATGAATTTCCTTTGCTACTTGATGCAATGCTAAGTTCATACTGACAAAATAAATATAATCGATATCCTGTAATTAGACTAAACATTATATATATATATATATATATATATATTATATATATATATATATATATATATATATATATATATATATATATATATATATTTATATATATGAATATAACGATTTTTTATATATATACTCATATATATGAAACTCAAAAGTATATAAAAAAACTTATTACGTAAGACGTGCGAGGGCATTTCAACCAATTAACATAATCCAAAACATTAAATTCTCCACGCGGATATTTGCATCCAAACACAACTGAATTAAACAAATGTGCAAATCTTAAGAAATGATAGAGTGGGCAAACATGCTTCTCTTTGAAAAGACGGTGACTAGAAGACTTATGTTGTAATTGATTTAGTTTATAGAATATTCACCAAAAAACTTCACTCACAATGCAACCCACATACCATATGCATAAATACATGTATAAACAGAGATCTAAGTCTCTCGTATGGTTGGACTTCGAAAGGTTTATTGGATTAAGGCCCAATCAACCAGGTCTGTCCACAGGACCCCGAATTTCGCTAGATTCTCCCGACTACGTCTGAAAATAAATTCAGTGATCACCTTTGATGCAGTACACAGCAGGCTGATACCATAATAATTCGCTTTGGTTCCAGTGTAACTTTTTTGCGAATTGATGAAAACAATGCAAATGATAAGCAGAGTGAAATAACGTTGTAATTTAAACTACTGTGTCAAATCGAATGGTGAATACAGTTTTGAGGTTCCGAAATATATTATTGAAGCTTAACGATACTTAAGATACTTACGAAGTGCAATAAAGGAAAGTGATTAGCCATTTAAAAAGCACTGTGGATAAAGAAATTGCATCCACTGGAGGTGATAGACGTAAATGATTAAAAATTTTAAATTTTCACAATCGTTACCATTTTTGCGAAAATATTTTTTTCTTGTATGGGACAAAATTTCTTTACACCTTTGCTCGGAGGAGCGGTACTACGAAAATCATAAAAGCTCGTATACCAAAAAATGATTTTTTAGTCCTTCTGCAAATTACCATCGAACGTCACTCAGCTAAATAATAAAAGCAAAGCATTTCTTAAAGTTAGTCATTCAATTGACAGAAGAATCTCCGTTGCATTAGAATCTAAATGTTTAAGGCAGGTGGTAAGACTATAAAGAAAAGAGCAAGTGAAGAAATTAGTGTTTATTCTATAAGAAGATGCAATAAACTTAGTTATAAATCATGGACTTATTCATGGTTTATATTTATTACAAAGGGCTAAGAAGTACAAGATACCTATAGAAAGAGGCATTGAAGCCATAATAATGCTAAACAATATTGAAATCAAATTTGAATCGATTGACAAATAAGAGAACCTGGGTATGGTGATAACCATGTCAGAAAAATAGAATAGAATAAAAATGATAGAAAGGCTTAATAAATATTTAAAAATACGTTAATTGATTTTATATAACTGAGATGTGATGCGTAATGAATTGGCTGATGAAGAAGCATAAAAATAGGCTATTACCTGTGGGCAATAAATTTACGAATTTTGCCTTTCCTTAAAGATAGAAAAGCAAAAAAGCAGGATAGTCGTTATATAATTAAACGAACATTGGTTGCGCGGGTGGTGATAGCAATTATTATAATCAAGGTTGCGATCTTGATATAAACACCTGACTATTGATTATATAAGTCAGAGTGAACTAATAGAAGGTATCCTCATCTAGTAGATTGAGCTCAACCTTATTTGGGAACTCCAAATTTGCAAATTTGGCCAATACATGATGAGTTCCCAATAAGGACGAAACCGGTCTAACATGAGTTGCCTTTTCTACACTATACAATTCTTAGTTCATACTGACATATGTAAGTAATGATTATAATAAAGGATAATCGTTATTCAATGTGCCGACAGACCTCTTACTAAAACAGTTTACATTTAAATGGATAAATTTGTGCATAGCCATAGTAACCTCCGGAAGTACAACCGTGCAGTTAGAGTTGGGCTGCAGCTATTTCACATACTACCGAGTACATGGTTAGTTTTTAATGTGCAATCATTACTCAAGTGAGTAGTGCAAGAATGAGAGAGAAAAAATGCCAGACGCGGAGGTAGGTTTGAGCTGCTGAAGGAAATTTTGGTTTCCAACGCCTTGAAACTCTATGCTCGAAGGAAATACAGCTCGTCTGAGAAAAGGAAAACGTATAATGTGAATCATCAATCCCAACTAAAACTTGGCGACCCAGTGAACATAAACAGTAAAACAACAACTATTCATAAAATGTCGATTATTCATGCTTCATTTTGAATGCTGATGCTTTTCCATCCGTGACGAAGAAAGCTTAAGACCCACATATTCTATGTTAGAGCAGAAAAACAATATAACTTGAAATAGATTCTAATTTAAAAAAGTGCAAACAGATAGAAGAAACATTTATTATAATCAAGGTTGCGGTCTTGGTATAGACACCTGACCCATTAATTACTTACATATGTCAGTATAAACTAAGAATTGTATAGTGTAGGAAAGGCAATTCATCCAGTAGACCGGTTTCGTCCTTATTGGGAGCTCATCATGTACTGGCCAGAATTTGCCGCGGACAGGACTCGAACCTGGGCACGTCTGCTTCGGAATCTGGTGCTCTAACCACTGAGTCATCCTGCCGCACACTACACTGCACATAATTTTCAGTTATATACTAACTAATGAAACATTTGTTGCACTGGCTCAAGAATATTAAAGCCCTAATGACTAACAGTCAGGTCGCCTAATGATCGTACAAACTACAACTTTATTTCCTTAACTCGAAATCGTTTTAAAGAAATCCATTAGCTTACACTGTAGACGCGTCTGTTAAGTGACGTCGTCGGTCAACCACGTCAATGTTGTCATTAATCCACTTTTCACGTTTGGCTCTTCGTTTCGGATGCTCATTCGGCATTTCATAGTTGCCAATCAGCAGGCTTTCTGTCTGACCTTCATCAATGGCTAGTCGTTTCTTTTCGGATGCTGCCCGATCGGAATTACTAAATGTTGCCGCATCGGACAGACTGTCACGGTTCTGCTCCGTATGGTTAACGAAGAAAGCAGAAGATACGAGAGGTGCATCCGACTCCCGGTGGTATTTAGTGTACGGCACCAAGCCTACTACGTTATTGGTAGGCCAGTCGGGGCCCGTAAGCTGGAAAGCCTCTTCTGATCTGTATGTTCTTCGTAGACGCATTGTCTTATTCGATACAGTGGGCAGTGCGTAAATAGGGGCTTCGTTCGATGTTCCGATATGCAAAGAGAACCTTTAATAAGAGTAAAGGTAAAGAAAAAAAATCAAAAATAGCCTTCAAAAATATAGGCTTGTCCGACAAACGCATAGTCATAACTATTCTATGATTTAAGAATTCAAAAAAAAGCTACAGAAGATGAATTACTTTTAAATAATATAAGCTAGCATATTGTTATTTTTCTTCAATTAATTGGATCTCGTCGATTGTATTCGTACTTTGATTACAAAATCATGCTCGATCTACTTGTATACCGATAATGAATCGATGAAATCTGATCACAAAAGGCATTGTGATACTGAGAATATGACAGAAAATTTGGTTAGCATCAGCAATCAACTTTTAATTTAAGTGGCAAGGAAAGCTGTTTGAAGAATAAAGCGGAAAAAATGGATTACATTCATACCTGTTAAATACTGTTTGTTGCGGAACTAATATGTGCAAGTATGTGGGTCGTGTTTGAACCTAGTAACAAATTAGTTCAGTTGTGACCAGAAGGATAAACCAAAGGCAGCATGAACAGAGGAAGTATAATCCCAGTGCGCATTCGTTTCGTGCGCGCCTGTGGCGACTCGTAATTAGGAGCCGGTATTACATCACTAACCACTATATTTGGTCGCAGATGTTGGATAATAGGATGGTACTTACGGTATACCTTTGTTCACTTGAACGGTTCATCCTCAACCTCATGCCGAGATAAAGCTATAACAAACGACAGTGCGAATTGACTTCACCACGATTTCAACTATCTGCAATAAAAATCAAAACAGTTGGCCTTCAGTTTTATCGTAAATAAACACATAAATGTAGATCAAATCTCTCGAACAGTACAACTCCAACAGACTGGAGCTCCTGCTGAAATATGAGAAAGTTATGAAGACCATTTGAATACCAACAAGCCCGAAAGGCCACAGTTAATGGGAAGTTAATGATTAAAATCTACATATAACGGTGATGCTGCATAAATCCTTCCCAATACTCTTCCAGAGTTGATACGCACTATGCGAAACATGAAAACAAAAAATAGACAAATCGACTGCAATTGCATTTGCTTTATTAAGCTATATTTAGTTTAAACGACCGAAATATATAATAAACTACCGCCTTTATACTTTAACACAATATCACTTCCCTAAGTGGCACGTTGTTATATAATAACAGATCGTGAATGGTGAAATGGAAATTGGTGTATCAATGCGCCAAAAAGATCAATAAGGAGGAACTGTGAACAATATCAGTTCAGTAATGTTGTAAATTTTAATGCCAGACTTAGATAACATAGCTGACGAGTTACAATGCTCTAGAGCAAGTACGCTCAGATTCGAGTCTCCGTTGAAACAATTATGACAATTATTTAAGAGTTCCCAAAAAAGTACACAACCAGTCTATTTGATTAATTGAATTTCCTACCGTATTAACTATTACGTTTAAGCTAAAAACTATGTATAATAAAATCCTGTTGTTATACTTCAATTAAATATCATTTCTCCAGGTGGCATAGCCTCTATCCTATAGTCACAGATCAGGCGTGGCTGGATAGATCTTAAGGCCGAAATGAGACGCCAAATAGGCTCCATCTGAAGAAAAGACAATCAAAAACCGAAGTTGGTATTTGCATGGAATTTGAGTTTAGTGCGCGGCAACAATAGCGCAGTGCATGATTGTGGAACTCTGAATTAAATGTGAATCGGTTCAAGGCTCGATCACGCAAAATTCTAGTAAATACTTAGGTAAGTTTATTAAGGACAGAAATCATAATATATAGTAGACCAGCATTTGCTACCTTATGTAACGTTTATTTCATACCGACTAGATATATGTAGTAAAAATTCTGTCACAAAACTTTAACTCTTTATATATAATGTACAGGGGACTAAAATTTAAATGCAATTTAAACAGTCAGGCTTTAACTCAAATGGCATATTTTAATACCGTTAATTTGCGTACAAATAAATGCAATTATTGAAATAAACAATGAGTACAACGATTGCCTTATTATATCGTAAGAATAAATTGTTTACTTTGGGCCAACCGAAACAATTTTTTCTCATGAGCCTAAATACTGCATATCCTCTAACTTTGCTTATTAAATTTGAAAATAGACAAAAGCTGCCATCTTTCCGGCAGTACCGGCAGGATGGCTCAGTAGTTAGAACAACAGATTTCGAAGCAGACGTGCCGAGTTCGAGCTCTGTCCGCGGGAAATTCTGAAAAGTACGTGATGAGTTCCCAATAAGGACGAACCCGGTCTAGTGAATGAATTGCCTTTTCCAAAACAGTCTACTGGCAAAATTTATTCTTCTACATTACACAACGCTTAGTTTAAACTGACACATGTATGTACACAATGGAACTGGTGTTTATATCAAGATCGCAACCTTGATTTAAGTAATAGTAGCAGCGTAAATAGACGTTATCGTGTAAGTCATAGTCATGGAAAATAAACAACTTACTAACAATCACTCTAACATTTAGTTAAGCCATTTTAAAGTAACTCCACAGCAAGTGGGCGATCACAACCAATTTCCCCTACAAGGAATGTTGCGATGACCTACGCACAAACCGCTTCAAAATCCTTTACGCATGTCAGAGCTAATCTCAAATGGTTTAGAATGACCTTAATAATGGGAATACAGGGTGATATGCCATTATATTAAGCATCAACTAGCCAATCAAATTTTGAGTGGTTACCATCCTAAAATAAATCTCGCCATAACATTGTGCGACATAGAATAGGAAAGAAATGAGCCATCTCGTAAAGCAAGAATGGCTGGTCCTGATACCAGTGATGCTATTCTGAGTAAAGCAGGGCCTAAATTTAGTCCAATTCCTGATCGAAACCTTGTCTGTATTTACCTAATTCGTTTATCTACCTCTTCGCGAACCCCTCTAAGGATAATAGTAGTGGCCAATTTTAATGCACGGTAGTTGATGGTAGTGCAAATTTCCACCATAGTCTTGATCTTGTTTCATTTGTCAATCAACGGCAATCCCGTCAGTTCAGCCCAAATAAACATATTCTCGAGTACTTAAAACTACTCTAGTCTCTCGATGAAAATCAAGTTGGATACCGGGCTTGTGCCGTTCCATTAATAAATCACCTTCTGGCTTAAGCAGCACACGAGAACCAGAGAAGTCCGCCCAGAATTTGTTGGCAAGTTATCTGCTCCAGTACAAAATAGATATCGTGTCCAGTCGTCTTCCTCTTACTTATTACAGGAACTTATGCATGTGAATACGGCTTTCTACATTTAAAGTCGGAACATAAGGCACTAAATGACTTATAAACGAAGGTTTTAAGCTATCACGAATACGTGACTCTATTGATCGTCAAATAAATTTTCAGAGCTTTCAACCACGGGAGTCTCAACTTCAGGCCTATCTGTGTTTGATTGTTGACACATACACCCAACAAGATTCGGCAGATAAGGGAACCCTTTTTATCCTGCGCGCCTGTCGAGTCAGTATGGAATCCTAGTCCGTTTTTCTGTGGGCTTAAAAAGAACATCACATCGACTATTCTCAACCAGGATAGATGGCCTGCCACACCAAGATGACAAGCACCATCTTTAAGGTTTATTTCGAATTTTCCTTCTCCCAGATGTTCTGCCGACCAAGGCTAACTGACATCATCTGCCCAGACTAACAGTTTTAAAGACGTTATAGATCACATTGGTTTACCCTGTTAGTATAGGTATTCACGTCTCATGCAGGCCACGAGCTGGACGTTTTGTCAGAGTCAATTTCAGATGTTTGCCATAAATGTACTGAGTGCCACAAAAGCAATCATAACACCGTCTTACTGCTATGACAACAATGCCAGCCGAAATAGCACAAATACACAAACAAAGATCACAATCTCTTGCAAATTGGGCTTCATTAGCGTCTACGGCTATAGTAGAGAAAATTGAGGGCATTTTCTCGTGACAACTCGTGCACCAACAAAGCAACTAAAAAGTTCAGTTTTCGTTTAACAACATGCTAGCATTGTCACGCCTAGTTATTATTACTTTGCTTGGAGCTAGTACGCGTTAGGTCATCCTATGGTGATAGCCATCGGTAGAATCGACCGAACCATCGTAATTTTTTTTTTCAAGTGAGTGAGCTCTGCATCCAATTAGTACCGAAAACGTTCATAGTAATCCGATTGATACAAATGTCTTGGGTCGGTTAGTCGCCAAGCCACTACATTTCGCGGTGACGGATAGTTCTATTCGAAGCTATTAGTTTCGTGGTAATTAAAAATATCATAGTCGATTTATTAGCCGATGATTTTTATTCTACACACTGTACCACCAGAGCTAATCAATGCTACGATTTTGACATTAAGCTTCATTCTCATTTCTGGGACAATTCACGACAAAAATTGTTAGAAACATTGCAAGTGACCCGTATTGAACATGACTGTAAAGAAAATTGAGAAATATAAGTCATTTCTCATGCACACACATAAACACATACAAAAAATATATATTGTGCAGCAAGGTAAAACGATAAAATACACTGGGAAAAATAGCACTCGTACATGTAACACTATGAACAATGCGCACAAATGGTTAATTCTCAAACTATCAAAATAATAATGATTAGATCTCAAGAAATCACTTTGTACAGCCAGAATGAACTTACATGCAAACAGGCACACACAAACACAAACACCTTTACACATACAACTAATAAAATAAGAAAAAGTGGCAATTAGACACATTACGCACCTCCATAAATATAGATAAACTCAAGAATATATATAAATGAATGATTTTAGAACGATGATTAGTATTTAAAAGTAAAATGGCATTTGTCCCTTTCTTATTAATGTTTTTTCTTCTAATTAAATATATATATATATATATATATATATATATATATATATATATATATATATATATATATATATATATATATATATATATAGTGAAAGTACTATTGTAGGGTTTTACTCATTAAATACTGTTTGTTGCGAGAAAGGAAACTAATATATATACATGTAATTAGGTATTGCGAACATAGTAACCAATTAGTTCAGTTGTGACCATAAGGATAAACCAAAGGCAGCATGAACGGAAAGTATAATCTCATGCACATGTGTTTTGTGCTTACTGGCGACACATCAGTAGGAGCCAGTGGCCACGCCCTTTAACCACTATATGTTTGAGTTCTCTGATAAGTCGCCAGTAAGCACGAAACGAATGTGCATGAGATTATACTTTCTGTTCATGCTGCCTTTGGTTTATCCTTCTGGTCACAACTGAACTAGGAGTTTACTATATTTAACTAGTCAGTATTAAACAAAAATTGCATACGATAAAAATTATTATTTATCAAGGAGACTGGTTTCGCCCATTAGACAATCGTCGATATTGCAGAAATGCCGCTACCCGGAAGCTCAAACCAAGGGCACATTTCTTCATACACCTTTGGCAAATCCACTGAGCCACCTGAGCCCTTTTCGTGAAGTCATGGGTTCAAAAACAAATTTTTTCCGAGCGACAAAACATTGATTACTTCATATAAAGTCTTCGACAATGCGACTTCAAAGCCAACTCACTATACATAATATATACCGAGTCTGTAAAGGATACCAACACTATAGCTTTTTTTTTTTATTAATTTTTGATATCGCAAATTACCCGTTTCCGAAAGAGGTTTGTAGTACAATATATTAAAACAATAATTGATTGCACGTTGGTGGTAACAGTTCTTCAATCGAAGTTTGCGTGCTAGTATTCTAAACTTTCAAATCCGTGTATTTAATAGCAAGTCATCAGACAACATAACAAAACTACCGTTTATGGTACTAACACTATGGTTGCCGAGTCGGTACATGATACCAACCTGATGGATATCAATTTATGCTATAGTTCACCATAATTGAAAACTACAACTATTTCTGAACACCTGCTCCTACAGTAAATCCATACACTTTGGATTTGATCGATATCAGCTAGCACATTTCGCAATAATCATGACATCATTTGATTAAATATATAACAGTTAGATACTGTTTTTGCGAGGAGAACTAGAATAAATGCAAGTAATGTATTAGGTGTTGCGCACCTTGCAATAAATTAGATTAGCTATGACCAAAGGATAAACCGAAGACAGCATGAACGGAAAGTATAATCTCGTGCACAATCCTTTCGTGCTTACAGGCGACTCATCAGTAGGAGCCGGTATTACGCCCTTTACCTATTATATATTTGGGTGAGGAATGTGGGAATAATAGGACGGTACAATCTCCTAGACGAATGTGTAAACCTGCAGTAGTGAAGCTAACATCATATAAAGTCTTCGACAATGCGACTTCAAAGCTAACTCACTATACATAATATATATACCGAGTCTGTAAAGGATACCAACACTATGGCTATTGTGTCAGTACCCGATACCAACATTATGGTACCGAAAAGATACATGGTATTAACACTATGGTTGCCGAGTAGGTACATGGTACCAACACGATGGATTTCAATGTATGCTAAAGTTCACCATAATTGAGAATAGCAACTATTTATTATTACCTCGTGCTCAGTAAATCCATACACAATGTGTATACTATTACACACAGTGCATTCTATGTTAATTCTCTATACAAAAACAGTATTTAACTGTTACATATTTATTGAATGGTGTCATGATTACTGCGAGAAATGCGAAAGCTGATATAGATTAATACGAGTGCCACCAAATTTGCAGGTAACACGAGATGTTAGAAATGATTATATTCTCAATTATGGTGAACTTAAGCATACATTTAAGTCATCGAGTTGGTACTATGTATCAACTCGGCAAACATAAATGTCGTCTATCACATATACTCGAGATACTAATATTGAACATGAGTTACTAATACAATAGCCATAATTTCAGTACTCTACAGACTCAGATATATCATATTCATCAAACATCTATGTACATGTACAAAAAAACCAATATATATATATATATATATATATATATATATATATATAACGAGAAAAATAATAATAATTTGAATAATTATTAATACAGTTTGAGAGAGAGAGGTACCTGGTAAATATGAGTATATTTATCGACAAAACTCACAGATGTATGAACGTCTAAACCTCTCACAATACTGCTATAGCTAAAGTCAGTATTAGGAAAAGGCAACATAAACAATACAGCTTCCTTGCGGCTTTCGCATTTCACGTCAAATACAAACCAAACCTCGCAGCTAACTATGCCCCTGCAAGGAAGAAATGCAAAGAGATGGTTCTATGAACATCTGCAACAAGATCGCCACTGAGCTTGATTCGATGCCGTACTGCGAAGGTTTCTTCCAAAGAACTACTGGTCATGGGCCTTTATTGTGGTGAAATTGGGTCCTAGACTTCCCATTTGGATGTAAGTGACTTTAACTGTTGCTGCTGTTCAAATCTGTCAACTACTTGAACATACGCCGATTTGGTGCTGGATAAGAAGACAACTAAACAATTCGTCAGATTGAACACTTGCAAAACATGACCGAGCCAACCAAATTGAATTATGTTGTTTTCTAACGAGGGCACGCGTTGACCAGAACTGAAAATGCGTCTACAGATTATGTGCTAATTGGTTTTCGATTATGGTAGCCAAATCTGCTGCTGTTCTTTTCAACCAACGATGGTCGAATGCCTGTAAGCGTCAATATCATCAACTCTAAGACCATTCTTCTTGTATATTAGACTACGCATATAGATGCATTGTAAACACGACCTTTAAGGCAGAGTGGAGTATTCGCATCTCTCTATAAATGGAAAAGGGTCGAGAAAGCTATCTCTAACGCCGCGGGTTCATTCTCACCGATAGACATTTTTCGTTATTGATAAAACTTTCTAGATCTCCCAAACCTTAATAACTATATCTGAATCTTGTTCCCAGTCTTGAGTTTAGGTAGTCGATGGGTGGTCCTGAAAAAGTATCTTACATTTAGAGGGTGCGAATTTCATACTGAGAGAAAGAACGTCTGCTACTCGATTCAAAGTGGCCCGAACAGCATCTCGAATGTCGAATAATAGTACGATATCAATATATTCTATATAGTGCGTTAGCTTTGAAGTCGCATTGTCGAAGACTTTATATGAAGTTAGCTTCACTACTGCAGGTTTTACACATTCGTATGGAAGATAGTACTGTCCTATTTTCCCACATTCCTCACCAAAAGATATAGTGGGTAAAGGGCGTAGCCTGAGCTTCTATTGATAAAACACCAGTAAGCACGAAACGAATGTGCACGAGATTATACTTTCTGTTTATGCTGTCTTTGTTTTATCCATCTGGTCACATTTTAATTTATTTGTTACAAGGTGCACAGCACCCAATACATTATTGCAAATATATTATTTCTGCGCCACAAACAGTTTCGACCTTGTTGGGAACTGATCACGTACTGCCCAGAATTTGCCACGGACAGGGCTCGAACCTGGGCATGTCTGCTTTGAAATCTGGTGCTATAACCACAGAGTCACCCTGCCGCACGCTAAACACAAGTTTAATTAGTTATATCCAGAATAATGTATCCCGGTGATTTTTTATATGGCATCCATTTCGACTCAAAGTTCCAACCAACCATCCCCAATCTGTCATTATTTGGGGAAGTGATATTTAAATAAAATTTTATCTAATTAAACGACTATTGGTTCCGCGGGCGGAGGATAACAATTGTTATAATCAAGGTTGCGGTCTCAGTGGTTAAAGCACCAGATTCCGAAGCAGACGTGTCCACGTTCGAGCCTTGTCCGTGGCTCATTCTGGCCAGTACATGAGTTCCAAATAATGACGAAATCGGTCTACTGGATGAATTTCTCTTTCTACATTATACAATTCTTAGTTTATACTGAAATATGTAAGCAATTAATGGGTCAGGTGTTTATATCAAGACCGCAACCTTGATTAAAATAATTTATCTAATTAAATGAACATTTTTTTGCGCGGGCGGTGATAACAATTACTATAATCAAGTTTGCGATCATGATATAAACACCTGACGCATTAAGTACATACATTTGTCAGTATAAACTAAGAATTGTATAGTATAGAAAATGCAAATCATTCAGTAGACCGGTTTCGTCCGTTTTGGGAACTCAACACTTACTATCCAGATTTTGCCCAGGTTCGATCCGTCTGCGGAAAATTATAGACCGTGCGTGATGAGTTCCCAAAAAGAACGAAACCAGTCAACTGGATGAATTTCCTTTTTAACACTAAACGATACTTGGTTTATACTGACAAATCTATGTACATAAAGATCGCAACCTTGTTTTTAGTGCTTATATCTATTTCTAATCACAATTAACAACGATTCTAGTAAGATAGTTATTCTTAGAATATACAATACACTTATGACCAGATATGATTTGTAAAGAGAAATTTAAAACGCCACAATAGCGTCTTTGCTCCATCTTTTCAGCCGATTTACCGGAGATATGAGCCAATAAATTATTTTATTGAAATAAAAATCATTTAACATAAAAAACTACCCTTTTGGAATGCGAGCCTCAATAAAATTCATAGTACCCTTTCCATGTTCAAAAATAAAATTTTTTTAATCAGATACAAGAACCGCTTCTTTATCCCATCCTTCTCAAGTATCTAAAAATGAACATATCTTTATACATAAGTTTAAATGCAAAGCAATATAGAAAAATGTAACCATGGAGAGAGTGTAAAATAAGGCAAAACCCAATGAATTGCGTACATCACCTCCAGTTCAAGCTCAATGCCTGAAAGTGCTTCTTCTGTTTGCATAAATCCGGCTGCGATATGTTTATCCATAAAGTTTCGTATGTAGCTAGCTCCCTTTTGTTATAGCATTTAGTAATTATTTTAATGCTACGTATAAATAACGTACGTGTGAGGTTTCAACGAGTTGTTGCACAATTGCAAACGTGTATTCACCATTTGATTTAAAACAGGCGTTTAAGTTGCAATGTTCTCTCATTCGAGCAATTAAACGTCTGATCGATCGGCCTACGTAATTTTATGGACAACTTGCGAATGTATATTGACAAATAATATTTGATGACGACATTAATGACCGTTTCTCTTTGATTTCTGGTAAAGGCAAGCGTGTAGCCTCAAATAACGCTCGCAGTTTAGCCGCATTAAATATGCGTGTTGGCCGCCGTAACCGCTGTGCTATTCAGAACTACTGCATCCTCCCTAAGTGGGATGTTCAGGTGAACATTTTCTTTTCTGGTCGTAGCCACGTCTGTTTCTGTTTAATTCTCCTTTTTAATAATTAATTGTCTAGGATAGCCATTAGACATTAAATCATTTATTGCTTTATAATATATCTTGTCTTTTGAATCTGGACTAACCAACTTGTCAATTCTTGAAAAACAGCCACGATCTGTTGATAATTTATATTGAAATGGAAAAAACTGCTGTAATGCAAATACTATGCGAATCAAGTTAGTTAATGGTTAATTGTTCTATTTAATTTACCATTAGTTTCTTTCTTTAGTAGTACATCTAAGAAAGGCAGACAATCATATATGTCGTGCTCTGACGTGAAACCGATATTCTTATGCGCTTTTTTGAAACTTTAAAGCAATATTCGTGATTGCGACCTGTTCTTAAGGCCAAGGAAAATATCATCCACGTACCGTATATATTGAACACAGTTACTTATGTCACTCCTTAATGATGTGCTCTCAGCCAACACTGGAGATAAGGGACTCCCCATTGCCACAAAATCAGTCTGTTTATAGATACGTCTATTAAAACGAAACCGTACGTCTTTCCTGCATAATAAGATAAGCTTGCGTAGAGTGTGCCCTGGCACCGGCGATAATAATATGTCTTGTTCTACCGTTTGGACAATAATGCCAATAGTTTCGTAAATTGGACAGTTGTAAAAAATGACACAAACTCCAAAGAATCGACAGCAAAATAATTACCTATTAGTTTGCGTAATTGTTCCAGTATACAAACTAACTATTTAGTCAATGCAGTAAATTTGTTGTCCGTTGAAAGTAAAATTTCCTTCTCATGTGGGTTAGACGTTCATGAAGAGAAGAGTGTTATTTACCTCTATCTCGAAAGTGAATTTGAGTTCTGGATCAACTTTATTAGCTGACTGTAGATTTTGGATTGCCCTAGATTAGGTTTTAATGTCAGACAAATGAATGGGCGAACATTCAAACAAGCTGAACAACATGAAACTCTTGCACGTACATCGAATAAATATAAAGTTGACATTTTTTGTATCTGAAATCGGATTGCCGGATCCTATGGGCTTCGAACATATGATATCACGAATTTTTATCCAGCCGGACATTGGAGTGTTTGTATTGTCTTTAGCTGACCAGCTAAAGCATGTTTAACCGAATTGATCACATTAAACAGCCGAATTTGTGCGACACGTTCAAATACATCTACTAAAATAAATGTTAAAAACCTTAATCAACGTTGTTTTCTTTGTTATAGCTGCTGTTGCTCCCACCGATTGCAGCACAGTGCTTTTTCCTCCAATCTAATCTCTTTACAAAGTAGAGCAAAATGTCCAGATATCTTATTGGTTATGAGTGATACGAATGCTCAAGTTAAGCACTTAAGTAACGCAGAATATCATTTTGGAAGTTGGTAAACTTTAAGCTCAATGCGCAAGGATAATGGCGAATGACTGGTGGATAGCTGCGCGGAACATAGATTATACTAAAGTAGCAAAAGCTTCAGATGTAGTGTATGGCGTCGCGAAACATGGCGTTCCCAATCCCCAGGACAACGGTAGACTCGAATAGATCATGTATCAATTAGGTTAATACGACGTTGTTGCATTCAGGCTCGGCGTTCGTTTTGGAACACTTATGTCGACTCGGACCATTCACTTATCCGTCGTAGTTTTGCACTTAATTCTTCAGGAATACTAAATAAGAACAAATCTCAAATAGATGTAAATTCGAACAACCGTCTTCCCGACGAAAATATGAAGATAATCTGAAATCAAAGTTAACTGGACTTGATGTTAAAAATTGGAATGTACTTTGGACGAATAAAAGTTCGACTAAGCAAAACAGAAACACTGGTGCTTGAGGCATGATTGGCTCTCGTTTAAATAGTAATTGAGTCTCTTTAAAATCTATAGAGTTTCTCAAAACAAGGCGCCTAATTCCAGCTAGCTCGGCTTATAAGAATACTCGTAGAGTTATAAATATTTAATACTCGATAAGAAAGTCGCCTTGATAAGTGGGTTGAAAACTTCAAAGATCAATTTTCCTGGGTAACTGCATCAGTATACATACACGAAAGCACGTCGTAAAGTCCATCCCCTCCTCAACGTGGTACGACGGTGTTAACCATGTCTCGATGGCCGATCGTACATGGGCTAACGGGGCTATGGCGGTGGTGTCACCAGGGCGTGGTGGATTTCCGACCGGCAATCGGATCTCCTATAAAATACCACATGAGCCCGACGACGGCACCATGACTCGGCGTGTGTTCCCCGCCACAAAAGGGTTCAACAGCCACAGGATTACATGGACTCCTGGACAGTACCCCGTACTTCCGAATGGCGAATGAGCTCTCAAAAGCCACCGGCAACCATGCAACTTACTGCTGCCTTGCAGACTGCGCTTGGATGTGCAAAGGCTAGAGGTGCGTCCTCGATCAAAAAGCCGAGTGGTGAGGGGACACCACTTGTACCAAATTCCAAAGAAACTCCATGAAATGTGGAGCCGGCTTATCCTCCAAAAGGAGTCAGCCGCAGTAAAAAAAAAAGTAAAAGTAAGTATAGAATGCTAATCTCCTAGAACCATCAGAGTTAGAAATATAGGGTGTAATCCTATCTCCTAAACGTCATAAAGCTTCAGGCGCCGATGATTTGCTTCCGGAACTTTTAAAGGATGGTACCGGTCTACTTCCCAATTTTTTTCTTAAATTTAGTAACAGTACAAAATTGCTTAAAATAAGACTAGAAGGGTAAAGTCACCATGAACGGAATGTATAATCTCATGTGCACCTTTATCTCGTACTTGTTAGTGACTCATCAGTAGGAGTCTGTATTACGCCCTATACCAACTAAATATTTTGCTGAGGAATGTGGGATAATTGGATGGTACAATCTCCTATACGATAGTATAAACCAGCATTAGTAGAGCTAACTTCAAATAAAGTCTCCAACAATGCGACTTTAAAGCAAAGGCACTGTATGTAATATATACCGAGCCTGTAAAGGGTTCAAACACTAAATCTGTTGATTCGGTATCCAATAACTACACTATTGTTCCCGAATAGTTTCACGGTACCATCTCTATGGTTGCCTAGTCGGTACATGGTACCAACTCAATGGATATCAAGGTATGCTAAATTTCACTCATATTGAGAATTACAACTACCCCTGAGCACCTATTACTCCAGCAAATTCATACACTCTGACCTTGATCGATATCTGTTATCACTTTACGCGGTAATCGTGACATCATTCATTTAAATATATAACAGTTAGATACTGTTTGTTGAGGAGAACTAATATATATTCAATTTTGTATTAGGTTTTCCGCACCGATTTACAAATTAGTTCAAAAAGGATAAACCAAATTCAGTATGAACGAAAAGTAAAACCTTACGTGCAGATTCATTTCGTGCTTACTGGTGACTCTTCTGTACATTCAGGATGCAGGTGGCGAAGTATTCTCGGGCGGTAGATTAGTTGATCCAGACTATGCAGACAATATCGTATTATAAATAAACAATCCAGATTCTGCTCATGTTACATCGAATAGGTTAGCAGACATTGTTCCGTCTTTCGGTATGAAATTCGCACCCTCTAAATGTAAGATACTTTTAGAGGATCACACAGCACTAACTTCAATTCTGTGACTGCCGAGTGAAGATCTGGGCATAGTTGACAGCTCTATCAATAACTAAGGAAACATTTCTGACGAGGTGAATATAAGAATCGCAAAAGCTAGAGTAACTTTCTCAAACGTTCATCATTTATAGAGAAACGCGAGTATTTCACTCTTCCTTAAAGGTCGAGTAAACAATGCATCCTTACGCACAGTTTTATTAAATTCTAGTTAGATTTTGACACTTAGAGTCAATAATTTTTTACGCTTACAGGCGTTTGACCACCGTTGTTTGAGAAGCATAACACATGTAGGTTACCAACAACGAATAACCAACAATGACTTCCTTAGGCGTATTTTGGATCAGCAAAAAGTAACACTCGTTAGAAAACCAAATAAGGCCACATCAACTGCGTCAGCTCGGTTACGTTACGATTGTCCGATACAACATTATTCTTTCACTCCGCAGCAGATGGCGTAAGAAACTAGGTGAGAGCCGCATATCTAAATTTGATTTCCATATATATTCAATGCGGTTTGAGCCTCGATAGTTAGTTTGCCGTCGTACTCTGATGATGATCAAGGAAGGTCGAAACGTGTCAGTGCGTTGCGGTTGGCGGTAGTTTTGTTACGTTGTTCGACTGGTTAAATACAATGGGATTGGTGTTTATTTCAAGCTCGCAAATTTGATTTAAAGAATTGTTACCACCACCCGCGCAAACAATTATTGGTAAATTGTATTGCCTATATATGTGGACGGTTTCTGACATAGCAGAAACATTAAAGTCAACTACACCCAAATTGAGTCGTACAGAACCCATTCGTCTGCCAGGATGGGGCCCAAGTGCGCATCATTTTTCTTGGATGGAAAACCTGCTCGATAAGGCATCGAGTCGAGCTCAGTGGCGATCTTGTTGCAGATTTATAGTATAATCATCTTTTCCTAGTTGGGCAGAGTAAGCTGGGAGGTTTGGTTGTCTTTATGACGTGATACAGGGAAAAAAGCAAGGAAGCAGTGTTCCTGACGTTGCCTCGCCATAAATCTGACTTGTTCATAATGGTGTTGTGTAGAGGTTTATTCTTCCTCTAATCTGTGTTATCGAGGTAAAGATACTCATAGCAACAAGACCTTCCCTTTCATAAATCTCTCAGACAATTTGTGACCCTAAATTATTATTTCTGTCATTATTATCACATTTATTAAATTTTTATTGTTTTTTTGTTATTCTTCTTATGAAACATTAGGCACGAATGGCTTTTCTATTGCTGTGCATGATGATGATGATGATGCTACTTTACTTTTATCATGTAATATAACTTGGATTTAGCATAGACTGTTTCTTTTTAAATATGTATCAAATGCACTTGTTCAATTCGGAGAAAAATCATAAAATACTTTTAATTGTTTACTCTTTCGATACAATTATAGATATTATCCTTACCATATGCAAAAAGAAGAAAAAAAATTATCAAATACAGGAAGAATTTGTTCTCATACTCTTCTCGAGTATATAAAAATTATGTGTGAAGTAAGGGAACAAACAATCAATTGCGAACAAAACATCCAGTTCAAGCTTAATGCCCGAACTTACTTTTCCTGTTTGAACAAATCCAGCTGCAGTTCGTTTAACCATAAAGCTTCGTATGTGGCTTATTCATTTGTTATTTCATTTAATAATTATCTTAAATGCTACGACTAGAGAACATACGTGTGAGGCTTCAACAATATGTTACGCAATTGCAGATGTATATTCACCATTTTATTTGAAACAGGCGTTTAAGTTGTTATGTTCTTTCGTTATAGTAATTAAACGTCTGGTCGATCGGCCTACGTAAGTTGATTGACAACTTGCGCATGTATATTGGTAAATAATATTTGGGGTCAAAATTTACCGCTGTTTCTCTTTAATTTCAGGCAAATTCAAGCGTGTATATTACATAAAAAAGAAACGGTTCTTGCATCTGATAAAATTTCATTTTCATTTTTCACAAGAAAAAGATACTGTGAATTTTATTATGGCTCGCATTTCAAAACGAGTATAGATGATTTTACTTACTTAAGCTCATCAGATCGATTTATGATAGAATTCCAGATTTGTTTTTCTTCATCACTTAAAGTGAAAAAGGCAAATATTCCACTGCGTCTTAACTCATGCAAAGCGCTTTCTTTCAGCATAGGAGAATCGACAGGCCGAGATTTGTTATTTAGGCTTCTCACGCCGAGATGGTTATTATCTGATGTAAAATTTACAGATGAATACAACCCTTCAGAATCGATAAGTCCAAAATGTTCATCTGATAAAGCGAGTATGCGCTGCAACTCTTCAACACTGGATTCCGATAAACTTGAGTTGACGAAATCCGTGCGATCGGTATCGTTACGCGAAAGTCGCCAAACTGTTCTGTTGTTCCCCAAATCATATGTTGTGAAGGAAATGCTCTGCAATAGGTAAACTATTGGTTCACAAGTAGTGGCAACGCTCTTCTTCGTCAATGTATTATTTTTAGTCAAATTTACTTAAAAAAGAAAAAAAGAAAACGAAACACAGATAGAAAGTGCAGAATTTACCGTTCTTAGAGTAAAATGCAAACTTTTACAACATATCATTAGCAGCTTTACATCATTACGTATCACAACTAATACCAGTGAATAACCTCGTAAGTAATGAATACTTAATAGATAAATAACCTGCGCTTCGAGTTTAGAAGTATAGAACTACCAAAGCCAAACGCCCTTCAAACTAAATGGCACGGCGTAATCTAAACCACCACGGCCTTGCTTCTTTCAATGTACACCAGCATAACACAACCTCATCCAGCAGAAACTACTCTACAAGAAATATGCAACAGGATTGCGACTGAGCACGATTTGGTGGCAAAAAAACGCAGTTACCAATAAAACAATTGGATACATCCCGAAAGACGAACCAGCCCTAGACTCATCAATTTGATTGTAATTGATTAATATTGCTTTTTCCACTCAAAAGCCAGTCCTTTTGCGTCTTATGCCAAACCGGCGTTAGCTGTGAAAATAGCGTGCAAGCAAATAATGAAAAATTCTTTCTTATATGGCAACTTTATCATGACCGTTGGGCAGACCATTTACAGTTCGCCTTCAACTCTCCGTTGTATTATAGTAATAGCATCGCTCATGCCAATTTTGATTGACTTAAATGTTTCTGACACGTACCAACCCGTCCTCCTGCGTCTTACGCTAAACTGGCGCTAGCTGATAAGTGAGTATCCAAATTAAAACTGCACAATTCTGTTTTATATGAGAACGTCATTATAACCACTTTGCAGACTTCGATGTCGACTATTTCAACTCTCTCTTGTATTATTATGATAGTGTCTCTCATGCCCATCTTGACTAAATTAAATTGTTTTGATGTCACCTGTCCTCGCGCGTCTTATGCTAGTTTGTCAATGGCTGGGAGAGTAACGTTCACCGAAAATCCACATAGTTTTTTTAAAGTTAAAGGATGCCGATCCAGTGCAATTGTTGGAGACCCATTTGTTATTTTAATGACGAACATTTCTTATTGAATTCTAAACATGCTTGCGAACTACGTTGTTGGTGACATGTATGAGGTATGCTTCTTAAATAACGATGTACAACACTACACGTACATAGACACTGCGTACAAAATCCTGAAGAACTGAGGTACTCTTATTTCGCTATAGGCGTTGAGGGTTAGACAAGGTTGTTTCAGCCTTCGGAAGCGCCACATTCATTTAATCTTTTATAAAGGCTTAGGTGCTAGCACGATTACCAACAAGCTCAACAGTCGTCAAATTATGTATCCAACATGAAGCTCCATAGCTGAAATGGGTAATAATCAATCTTACATTAAGCGGGTGCCAGTTTCACATTGAAAAAGGGAAAAAAGATTGCGAGTTTATACATGACGATGTGGAAATAATCTAGATTTTCAAATATCATAAAAAGATCATCAGTGTGATCAAGATCGACAAATATAACGCCTGGAAAAATTCGACACCACAAGTTGAACATTCGGAAGATTGCAGTTGATATTAACACATAACTCAGAGATTTACAAACTAGAGGTAGCAATCGTTAACAATCTAGTATGTCAATCTAATCTCCTATTTTCGTCAAGCACCAAAGCGGCTTAATGTAATTGAGACGTGCAATTTACTTCAAAAAGAAATCAAGTTTATGCAACAATGTTCATCGCACGAATAACGATTAGTTTTTTTATGTGGTGCATAAAGGTCGACTCTTCCAAAGCATCGGGATAGTTGCTCTCATTTCGCGTAGAACAAAATATATGAGGAACTGTGCACCAAGAGACAAGTAAGTAAATTCTTTGCATAATCTCATGCGCACATGCGTTTCGTGCTAACTGACAATTCATTGGTAGAAGACGACACCAAGCATCAAACAAGAAATGCATTTGGTCAACAAATGTGGGATCTTCTATATGTATGTGTACTAAAACCATATTACAATTGATTTAATATGGAGTACTTCGTAATGCGTCTTCAAACCCAATTCTCTAGAGATATTAGCTCCGGCTCCTACTGATGAATTGTCAGTAAACACGAAACGTATACAGAGATGATACAATACGTCTTGTTCATGCTGAATTTGGAATATCCGTTTGGTCCCAATTGAACTAAATTATTATTAGGTACGCAGCACCTAGTACATAGTTGCATATATATATGTTTTATATATATATATATATATATATATATATATATATATATATATATATATATAATTCTTTGCAACTTAGAAAATATCAAACGGATTAACAAAATAGCTACAAATTGCCACAACTATCTTTAACATTAGTCCGTATCAGATTATCAGAAGCTAGAGCTATGTGACTTTTAACAATAAATGTGGCATTCCGTATTTATAACTTTCATGGAGAATTAAAATTCTTGCTTCGCGTTTTTGAAACGTACGTGCTTTCTGGAATGAGATCTAAAGTAGAAAAACAAGATACCTTACTTTTGAGGTAATTAATCTATCGATCCAGACGACAAGTCATAACGTCTATAGGATTATCTTACGATTATTTACAGTTTCGATGACATATATATTTTACTAATCGGTTGTGAGAAAAAAGTTTCAACCAACCTAAGATATAACATAACGCGAAAAGTTTTCATCCCGTCAGCCTTTCTTGTCTGAAAAGACTAAATGGAGCATCTCAGACTGCGCTTAAGGTAGAGCCTAATAGGACTGCCTGTGTTATCACAAGCCAAGCCGAAATGAATTTGCAGCCTAGTTTCGAAAATAGAATTAGAATTATCAGAGACCGTATGCCTTTTTTAAGAGACTCCAACAATATCACATACAGAAGCCCCATTACTTCGTATAGCAAACCTCGTCTTCCTACGACGATTGTGTTGGACAGAAGAATGTCTGCGAATTTTAATGTCAGTTTAACGCTTATTTTCGTTAGCTTGACGGACAAAGTGAGCATACAACAACAACGGGCAAGTTCAATTGGTCCGAGTCGATATATATTTATATCGCCCAGAATGAATGAAAATTAAGGAACCAATCAAACGATCAACACATATTTTTCGCACGATGTTTTTTTAATTCACAAAAGCTCAAACGTTGTAAGAAGAAATCTGCCAAAAACCTAACGAGATTTCTATTTAGTAGTCAAGAATCTGCGTAGACATCCGGGAGACTCGACATTTTTGTTGTGTGCTAAGCTGAAAAATATCTTCCGTCCAAATGAAATCCTGTGTGTCTAAATAAACGAACTTCAGAATTCCCACCATGCATAGTTAAAACTCAATCGCAGTGGAGAACCTAGATAAGATAGAAAGTTGTTTTACTATCGTCTGTTCTGCATTCGATGAGGAAGTATGCATCTGTCACAAAAATAGAATGTTTATAAATGATTTTAGAATTAGTCTTATTAGATGTTTTTAAGCCTGCCGCACTGTTATCTGTTTAAAGGAATGCAATCGGTTAAAAAAGATTCGACTCATGATAGAAACAATACCAATCCCACATAATACGGCTTGTGCCAATTATGTTATATCGGACGTTCAAAGCCAGTAACGCATACCATATAATGGCCCTCATAATTCTGTCAGACTAATGGAATCGTAAATACTAGTTTCAAATACGTAAAACATAAAATTCTAATTAAACGATCATTGATTGCGCGGGCGGTGATAAGAATTATTTAAATCAAGATCGCGTGATTGATATAAACACCAATTATATTAAGTATACATTTGTCAGAAAAATTAAGCATTGTATAGTTTCGAAAAGGCAATTAACCCAGTAGGCTGATTTCGTCCTTACTAGGAACTCTTCACGTAGCGTACAGAATTTTCCGCAGACAGGGCTCGAACTTAAGCACGTCTGCATCGGAATCTGTGACTCTAAACACCTGCATAAAATACAATTCATCCAGTAGACCGGCTGCATCCTATGCCACAGGTTGGCTCAGTGGTTACAGCTGCAGATTCCAAAACAGACGTGCACAGGTTTGAGCCCTGTCCGCGGCAAATTCTGGACAATACGTGAAGAGTTTCCAATAAGGATGAAACCGGTCTACTGGATGAGATGCATTTTCTACACTATAAGATGTTTAATTTATTCCCACAAATTAATACTTAATGGAATTTTGGTTTATATCAAGCTCCCAAACTTAATTTGAATAATAGAAAAGTCTAATTTGTCCAATTTTTATATTAATTGCGCTTATATGTGATATTTGCTAGTACGAAAATGAGTTGAGCAACACTACATTTTTGTATTATCTTCAAGAAAAATATTGCGTGCTACCCAGAGCTCCGCAGACGGTAGACTGGTGCATCTGTCATGTTTTATTGACCGACGTTTCAGAAAGTAGTCTTTCTTCTGTTTCCGTCAGATTTGCATGCCTTTTTCACTGGCCAGTGCCAAATATTTTTCTATTGTTTTATGCTACGCCATTTCAAATACTTCTTGTTGAAGACACTAAAGAGGTTTCGTTTACCAACTTTGTATAGATCTACAGATAACTCAATTCGATTTATCCTGTACGACTACCGATTTATTATTGAATTACCATTCGCTATATATCCTATAGTTAGGTTTAGACTTTAGAAAACGATGTCGCACATTTCCAGCGATGCGATGCGACTGCGCTAGTCTCACCTCCTATTCCATGACCCACATGGTATGCATGAGAGATAAATAGCATTTTAAATTTTACTTCTTTTGAAGTGCTTTGCTAATGCCTTTATTTGATAAATTTTGCGAATTCTCGATAAATTTTTTCATCGAATTTAGATATGAGTAATTTATAAACATATTTTGATGCTATAATAGCAGTATGTCTGTTCCTTACCTGTTCCAATCACAGTTAATTTGTGACACATTACAAAGTCTGACAGCTATCGTTTGAATGTTTGCGCAGTTCGAGCCTTAAATGTTGAATCTCCGCGATTTTCTTTCGCGGGTTTTCGCTTTGCACTATCTGTTTCGAAAAGATCCGATTGATTCCTATTTCCAAGAACGCATCGAGTTTGTCTTCTTATTGGCTGGAAGCGGATTAGTCCCTTTCTTCCGAAGGCTTCAACATCGTTTATACTAACCACTGGAAATGAGGTACGATCTAATCAGTGTTGACTGGCTACATTTCGGTATGATATTTACCGTACCATCCCGAGGCCTCTAATCACACATACACAGTACAATGCTCACAATAGAAGATTTAAGCAAATGTGGTAACTTCGTTCAGAAAAAAGTTATATCTGCGTAAATCTGGTTTCGTGAGCATTGTACTGTGTATGTGTGATTAGAGGCCTCGGGATGTTGCGAGAAATATCGTACCGAAACTTAGCCAGTCAACAAAGATTAGATCGTACCTCATTTCCAGTGGTTAGCATGAACAATGTAGAAGCTTTTCGAAGAAAGAGACTAATCCGCTTCCAGCCAATAAGAATACAAACTCGCTGCGTACTTGAAAATGGGGATCAATCGGTTCATTGAGAAACTAATAGTGCAAAGCGACAACCTGCGAACGCATATCGCGGAGATTCAACCGTAACAGGTATTCTCAAAGAGAAATTTCAGGTATCTCTTGAACGTTTTTGTTTTAAATTGTGCAGTGCCATCATCACATTTAGAGTATCCACGGTATTATTGCGTGGGTGGTAGATTTGCACTATCAGTTCCACAAAGATCCGATCGATTCCCATTTCGAAGTACGCATTGGTTTTATTTTAGTGCTGGCTGTGTGCTGATTCGTCCCCTTGTTCACATTTGCCTAAATCTGTTGGTTTCATCATTGTACTGTGTGTTATTAGAAGCCTGAGGATGGTACTGGAAATGAGGTACCGAAATGTTGTCAGTCAACCCAAATTAGATCGTACCTCATTTCCAGTGGTTAGTACGAATGATGTGGAAGCCATCGGAGCGAGGGGACAAATCAGCACCCAGTCACCCCGAAGACGAACTCGATACGTACTTAGAAATGGGGATCAATCAGATCTAAATTTCAAATGTCCTATACACATCTGACAATTGCCCGACTACCAGCTAAGGAAGAACGCTAAAAAAGATAATTTTAAACGATAATAAAATAGCAATAACTTTTCAAAATATGTCAAGCCTACTACAAGAGTTAAAAAATGCAAATCCTTTAGAATGCTATATGTAATAAAAACATGCCAGCCGCAAAATTCATGCTCACCATTTTCCATATCAATGTTTTCCTCCAGTTGATTGAGGTATGACCTCTGGCATTTCTTGTTTGTAGTAATAGACTGAGGTGCCGTCGGTAACATTGCAGGATGATCAACAATTTTAGGAATTGAAGGCTGAAGCTCTTGCTCCTCAATGCAGCTTTCCGCGTCACTACACAGCTACAAATGTCGTAGTCAAAAGACGAAAGCAGGGATTAAGATGTTAAAAATACAGAAAAACACAATACACTTTCGGCAGAAAACCGGTCAACATTTACCTGATTATCGGGTTGCGATCCGATTTGTTTGCATCCGCTGTCTTCCTGATTTTTTCTCCAGAATTTTCGATAACCGGATACGGTTATCTTTTTCAATGGAAATCTCATCATAATAAGCTGACAATCAATATGTCAAGTGGAAATATTAGTTTAAACTGCCCAATTTATACTTGTTGGTAGATCTCTTAAGCATAAAATTGAAAAAGATAACCGTATCCGGTTATCGAAAATTCTGGAGAAAAAATCAGGAAGACAGCGGATGC
>JAQBSW010005059.1:0-61502 GCA_029291075.1 Eudiplozoon nipponicum | reverse complement strand
TAGACAATACAATTAAAAAATAATTGATTGCGAGGGTGGTGGTCGAACAACATAACAAAACTACCGCCAGTCGCAACGTACTGACGCGTTTCGACCTTCCATGATCATCATCAGAGTACCATGTTAAACTAACTAGCGAGGATCAATCCGCATTGCATATATATGGAAAGCAAAATTAGATATGCGGCTCTCACCGCTAATAGTCTTGTATACATTGTACTTGACTGCAAATGTCGGCTGCACAATTTCTATGCAGTCACGAACATTAGCTGTTTGTAGCTTTTTACACACACACAAACACACACACACATATATATATATATATATTATTTATATATATATATATATATATATATATAGACAATAAAATTAAAAAATAATTGATTACGCGGATGGTGGTGGAACATAACAAAACTACCGCCAGTCGCAACGCACTGACGTGTTTCGACCTTCCATGATCATCATCAGAGTACTACGCCAAACTGACTAGCGAGGATCAAACCGCATTGCATATATATGGATAGCAAAATTAGATATGCGGCTCTCACCACTAGTTTTCGTTAACGTCAGCTGAACAATTTATAAACAGGCGCCAATATTTACAGTCACGTACAATGTATACAAGTCTAATAGAGGTGACAGCCGCATATCTAATTTTGCCTTCCATATACATTCAATGCGGTTTGATCCTCGCTAGTCAGTTTTCTGTCGTACTCTAATGATGATCATGGAAGATCGAAACGCGTCAGTGCGTTGCGACTGGCGATAGTTGTGTTATGTTGTTCGACGACTGGTTAAATTCAATGCGATTGGTGTTTACTTCAAGCTCGCAAACATGATTTAAATAATTATTACCACCATCCGCGCAGTCAATTATTGTTTTATTATATTGTCTATATATATATATATATATATATATATATATATAATTGAAATAATGCAACAGATTAAATTAAATCTCCTGTATTTTCTAATTTAATTAAAATTAAATGCGCAATTTCACTGACTGACGCTAGGCCGAGACGAAAGCAAGCGATTTGAAATAACCTTATCAAACCACGGGCTAGCAGCAACTAAATAAGCGGAAAAAATTTTCTGAGCAAAATACACTAACCTTTTTACGCAATGCACTGGCAGTCGTCATGCAGTCTTCGACTAAATCTACTCTAGCTGTATTCACATGCGTTTAAACTAGCACACCTTGCATTATTCACACCAACCAACTATATACTTTGTTGGGGATTGTGGGCATATTGGACGGTACAATCTCCTACATTCTGTCTTTGTTTTATCCTTGTGGTCATATTTGAATTAATTTGTTACTAGGTGCGCAAAACCTAATATACAAATGCATATATTTTAGTTCTCCGCGAAAGTATTATCTATATATTCTCTTCTTTGCTTGTCAAATGCACTCCCAATTGTGCTAAATTCTTCGAATATATCTACATTAGTTGTCAGCAAGGAGAACAACATCGTCTGCGTAATCAACATCCGTCAGTCATAGGTTATTTGATACTTGAACGCCTCGGAACCAAGTTAGCGCGTTGCTCAGAATCCAGTCCACCGCATAATTGAACAATATGGGTGACAAGGGACATCCTTGTCGAACCCCAGTGTGCAGACTGAATTCATCCGATTCTTCTCCGTAAACACGTACTCTGGCTTTGGTGGCTGCATAGTAGGCCTTGATCAGATTGACGAGTTTTATGGGCATTCCGTCGAGCAGCATGATGTTCCATAGGGAGTCGCAATCAACAGAGTCAAAAGCAGCTCGGAAATCAATAAAACAAGCGACGGTTGGTTGTTGAAATTCGTTGCGATGTTCCAAAACTCGCCGTAATGTAAAGATCTGATCAACACAGCCTTTGCCTGGGCGGAATCCACCCTGATTGGGACGGGTACGGACATGCCGCTCATTACAGAAGTGGTTCAATAGAATCGACGCCAACAGCTTGGATGCGGTGTTGAGAAGACTGATACCACGGTAGTTTTCGCAACTTGATCTATCACCCTTTTTGGGAAACGGTAGCAGGATTGACATTCCGAAGTCTGACGGGCATGCTTCCTGTTCCCAGATAGAAGAGAATAGTCGATGGATTGATGGCAGTAGTGTGCCTATACAGGCCTTGTAGATCTCTGCAGGTATTCCATCTTCACCGGGGGATTTCTTGTTCTTCATGCGCTGGATGGTCGTAGCGATCTCAACCTCAGTTGGGGAAGAGCAGTCCACGTCGTAGCTGGGTGTAGATGTTGTAGGTGGTTGCGGTGGGGAGCGGCCACTGTATGGTCGTTCCAATAACTGCGAAAAATGTTCAACCCATCTTGCGATTTTGCCATTGATATCAGAAATCAAGTCTCCTGTTGCGCTGCGTAGAATTGTCTCTGCATTGCGCTTACCGGATGCTTTACGTATAAGACGGAAGAGACCCCGAAATCACCGACGTTTGCAGCCGATTCCATGGCGGAAGCCATTTCATCCCAGTACTGCTTACGGTCAGCCCGAGCAGACCTCGTGGTTTCACCTCTCAGGTGGCGGTAATTAGGCGCGTTATTCATCCGGGCATCTCTTGATTTAAGTGACGCCCGTATCGTGCGTTCAGAGATCCAGTCTTTATGGTGACTTTTGATGGTTCCGAGCGTTTCAAGCGCAGCTTGCTGAGTAGAGAGTTTCAAGTTATTCCATTGATGCTCCACATTGGTTTTATCTACGGCATGAGTTCCACCGTCAGCGGAAGTCAACTTTGCAGCGATTGAGGCAGATAGCGCTGTACAACGGGATGGGTCCGTTAGGGTTGCAACATTCAGGCGTCTCGTAGGTTGACGGTGCCGTCGGGACTTGAGATGAAGCCTCAATTTGGCACGTACTAGAGTGTGGTCGGACCCTCCTCGGCTGCCAGTTTCAGCTCGGTATGACCTGCAATCTTCGACAGAAGACATCCAACGCGACCGTACCAGAATGTAGTCGATCTGATTGGCTGTGTGACCATCGTTTGAATACCAGGTGAGCAAATGCTTCCGAGGATGTTGGAAACGCGTATTGGTAACGCACATATGGTTGACATCTGCAAAGCTGATAAGTCGTGCTCCGTTCTCGCAGCGTTCACCTAGACCAAACTTTCCCAGTATGTGTCTGGTGGATGAGCCAGAAGGTCCTGTTCGTGCGTTCCAGTCACCAGCGACAAACAGTATGTCGCCTCTGGAAATTCCGTTGAAGTCTCTTGCAGTTGGTCATAGAACTCATCTTTCACATCTGAATCAGCTGCGAGGGTTGGTGCGTGACGGCTACCACTGTGATGTTGAAAGGTTTCCCTCTCAGTCGGACCATTACGATACTCGGTGATACAGGATTCCAAGCCAGCATGGCTCTCTGCGCCGTAAGACCAAGTAGAATGGCTACACCGTGTTGTCCGGACCCGTCAACTGGTCCGCTGTGATGCATCAAGTATGTTGATTCTGCCGACGGTACTTTTATCTTCGTTGATCCCGTGCCGGGCTTTTGGACTTCAGACAGGCATGCAACTTCAATCTGGTAGTCATATAAAGATTTGGCCGTGATTGCTTGGCTGCCGATATCAAGCAGTGTTCGAAAATTCCAACACCCGAAATAAATAGGTGTTTTCGCGCTGATAAAACCAGATAGCTTTTCACTTGACACCCTAGCCTCTGGGGGAGCACAGGGCGCGTCGCATGCCGGGAACGCCGTAGCATGAACGGTATTCATAGATTGTGACATTTTCATGGAGTTTCTTGGGAATTTGGTACAAGTGGTGTCCCCTCACCACTCGGCTTTTTTTATCGAGGACGCACCTCTAGCCTTTGCACATCCAAGCGCAGTCTGCAAGGCAGCAGTAAGTCGCATGGTTGCTGGTGGCTGTTGAGAGCTCATTCGCCATTCGGAAGTACGGGGTACTGTCCAGGAGTCCATGTAATCCTTTGCCTGTTGTCCCCTTCTGTGGCGGGGAACACACGCCGAGTCATGGTGCCGTCATCGGGCTCATGTGGTATTTTATAGGAGATCCGATTGCCGGTCGGAAATCCACCACGCCCTGGTGACACCACCGCCATGGCCCATGTACGATCGGCCATCGAAACATGGTTGACACCGTCGTACCACGTTGAGGAGGGGATGGTCTTTACGACGGTTCATCTAACATATGTATAAAATATCGGCGGAAAATTAAAGCGTGAAAATAAAGTTTTATTTTATTTTTTATGATGAGCTATTGACATCCACCTTGGTCAGCTGAACTCCGCATACTATCTACTGTACGTATCTCGGTCTTGTTTTCAATGACCCCGCATCGTAGACTGGCATCCATGTCTATACAACATAAGCTTTTATACCAATGACGTCATAATAGGAAATTCGAAAGAATATGCTTAGGAATTTTACGCTGATCTGCAATCGTACAAGACGGCGTTTGCATTCAAAGGAGTAACCGAATTTGTCATTCTTTCTTTTTTGGCTTTCCGATTCATGAATATACTGAAAATACCGAATTTCCATATATAAATTATAATAAAATTACTATTGTTAATATTTATAGCATGAAAATTTAAGAACCGTATAGCAAGACTTGTTTATTCTAACGAAACTGCAAACTTGATATAAAGAATTGTTATCACCACCTTATATCGGTAATGCTAAACGTAATATATATATATATATATATATATATATATATATATATATATATATATATATATATATATATATATATATATATATATTGGTGACGGCATGGTAATTCTGCAAACTGCGTTTCCAGTTAAATAATGTTCATGCGAGACTACTGGGGCTGAGAGCTGATTGTCAGATATTTTGTAACTTGTATATGCACTGCGGTTTGACCCTTGCCATTCAGTTTGTCGTCGTGCGCTGATGACCATGGAAGGTCGAAACGCGTCGGTACTTGTGACTGACGGGGTAGGTTTGCACTGTTGAGCCCACTCGAGGACCAAAATAACTAGGCGATAAATTCCAGATTATTTTTAGAATTTACAGTTTCAAAGACAATAAAACAGCTTAAAAGAGCTACGAACCGGACCAGTTATTATTGATGTTACGTGGCAATGCTAGCTTTGGTTGTCAGTGTGTGCCAGAAAAAAGAACAGTAAATGATACTAATTTATCCTCACTAGAGATGAGTTACCTGATGCACTGTTGTCATAGATACATGAATTCTGAACATTCGTGCAGTTATAAGCAAATAAGCACAGGCTCATTAATGACGGACCGCCCTCTATGCCACTTTAAAAAATTCTAATTTTCTTATAATTTCATAAATAAAATATTACGCGTTTTTAAAGACCTTGTTCAACCATTGCCCAATGATAATATATTAATCTGAAGGACGGACTACCTGTGTTTGGCTTAAGACCTATAAGCTTGAGATAATTTTAACGCAGCTCTTCGCAAAGAGTGATAAAAATAAGTACGGGTTTACCAGAGGACGTTTACAAATCAAAATATGATATTAATACAACAAGAAATATTTCAATGTTAGTCTTCATAGATAGTACAAAAAGTTATTATGAAGAGGGCGAGCTCATTAAAAGCGAAACCACACATTTCGAGAATCCTCTAGTTCTATTCAATTAATAGAAGCACGTTTATCTAGGTAAACGATGGAACAGGGAAGGTTAATTAAATTCATGTACATTGAATAAAATTTGATTGTGTCTAAACAGGAGGCAGTTTAGTGGTAAATTTTCAGACGATTTAACACCAATCTACCTATTCGAAATCAAATTACGCTAAGTTGTACAAAATAATATTGCAAGTTATATATCTGATTTGCTAGTCTAGAATGTTAACTTTAAAAACAAAACCGCGTTAAACTTTTACAAACGTGATATATATTGTTTATATAGTGAGTTGGCTAGAAAGTCACATAGTCGAAGACTATACGATGTTAGCTACTCTACTGCAGGTTTACACATTTGTCTAGGAGATTGTATAGTCCTTTAATCCCGCATTCCTCACCCAAGTATATAGTGGTTAAAGGGAGTAATATTGGCTCCAACTGATGAGTCGTCAGTAAGCACGAAAGGAATGTGCACGAGATTATGCTTACCGATCATGCTGCCTCTGGTTTATCCTTCTGGTTATATTTTAACTAAGTTCGCACTAATTAATGCACAATTGCATTATAATTAGTTCTCCCCAACAGACAATATCTCAGCGTTAAGCCTTGTCAGTAGGACTTTTATATTTTTCAGTATTTTCCGAAGTGATAATAAAGCTACAAGAACACAATATGGATTTGGGCAGGATTATCAATTTAAAACAGGTTATACAAAAGTAAATATTAAATTAATGGTATCCCGCGTTAATAAAAACACATTGCATCAAATTATGTCCAACCTTAATTGTAAACACTTCTGCTTAGGCTAATTTTAAAATGGGTGACGGTTATTTTAAATCCCACTAAATTCGGATTAGCCAAATATTGGAAGCCTTGAAAGAATATACATTTAAACAATCATTGACTGTAGGGATGGTGAAGAAAACCACCTACACAAGTAACTAGGTAAATCCATAACTTTCACTTCCACCATTTTGTGCACCAAAAAGATAAATAGAGAAATATCATATAATTTCATGCGTCATTTATTTTCGGAAATCACATTTGTTAAAAATGTTTCTTCTCTAGTTGTCTATGTAGTAAATTTAGAATAGAATCTGAAGCATGCAGTTTAGAAGCTTGGATACATTATAAAAGCAGAACTTTTTAAAATAAACTGCTCATGCGGAAAAACGAGAAAAAACAAAAATGCACACACAAAAAATAAATTGGTGAAGTGTGTGCAGGTGTATGCACATGTATGCGTTCAGTTTTTGTGCTCAGATTAAAAAAAAACTTTCGCTTCTGCAAACAGGTGAAAAATAATTGTGAAGATAATGTCAATAAGAAATCAAGGTTAGCCCTCACTCTATATCAAAACCAAATATTTTTTTAGCCAAGATGAGATTTGGCGACAACAGCTAATTTGATTGCGCTTCATAAACTTTATATTTCCACAAGAATATGCATTAATCAGAAGAGTTCGCGAAAAACGGAAATTTAGTCATACTGTATGATGTACAATCTTTGGTTCCGCCATATTATGCACGGAAATTTAGTCATGTTTTATCAAAAACTACTTTTAGTTCTGTGAATTTGCGCATGTGAGTTTAGTCATACTCAAATTAACGTTTAAAATGATGATTATGGTGATGATAATGATAACTCTTAGAAAGAATGCTGTGTCAACTATTTGTAGTCGAAATAACGAGGAAAAATGGAATGCTTGAGATTGCTAAGTGCCAAATCGAAAAACCAAATTAGCAGCACACCTAAAAGAACACTTAAACTAACAATTAGAAAGTTTACTACCTGCAAGTGTCACGTGCAATATTAGAGAAACAATAATGCAAACAGCATACACAAGTTAATTGATGGAAATTTGGCAAACAAAATATGAAATAGCTAATCGAAGCCAATTATATGAACTGAAAGATATCTCAGCCTACTCTGAATGGCATTTACAATAAATGTTTTAAGCATTTCTTGATACTACCTAGAAGACAAGCAAATCAAAAGTACAAAGCTGCCGCATCAATCATACGCGAAAGTTCACACATGTATAAAAACAATAAAAACAACACAAAATATAGCAGTAGTACAGACATAATTAACAAAAGAGAATTACATTGCAAACATTATCTGCAGGCTAGAAACGAGCACATATGGGTGAGTAGAAATAAAAATTAGAATATGTATTTGGTTACACATAACAGCCTTAGATATTGCAGAAAAAATCTTAAAATACATCAAATGAAATTAAATGGAAATAGCTCATGAATATTTTGATCAGTTTAAATGTTTAAAGTAATATTATGTAGCCTGGTTTGTATGCCAAAAAAACAATCTTGTTTTCAACGACTGTCAATATAAAATAACTATCTAAACATAGCGCAAATGACAATCGATTTTCACCAGCTGGCATTAAGGCGTTCTACGGCCAAACGAAGGAAATGCGAGTGTGAAGCGAACAATGGTAGTTCGGAATCCGCATCCGACCAACGAACTGCTTGTGCATCATCACCTTGTCATAAAAATTAAAGAAAATAAGGAAGAAAGGCAATAAATAATTACGTGAGCGACATTTTGATAAATAAAATTGGCAAAACATTGCAGAAAACAACAAGCACATCTTTAAAATTATGGGCTTCAGATTTTTGTCCTTTTAATGAAAAATAACTGCACACCAACTAATACACAATTGTACATATATTGGTTCGTCGAAACGAATGTGCACGAGATTATACTTTCTGTTCGTGCTGCCTTTGGTTTATCCTACTGGTTACAGCTGAACTAATTTTTTAATAGGTGCGCAACACCTAATACACAATTGCATATATTTATATCAGTTCTCCGCCACAAACAGTATCTAATTATTGAATATGTCCGAGAACAGATGAAAATAAAATTACATACCTAAGAAATCAAAAACTCATCGGGAAGTTGATAACTTATGCATACTTCTGATAATTTTTAACACCTGTAAGACACAACATCTCTCGCTAGATTCAGCAGCACTGCTAAATAGCTAACATGCAAGTATGTATTAGGTGTTGTGAACCTAGTTACAAATTAGTGCAGTTATGGAGCCGGTATTACGCCCTTTAACCACTACATATTAGGATGAGGAATGTAGGATGTGCATTGTCGAGACTATATGATGTTAGCTACTCTACTGCAGGTTTACACATTCGTCTAGGACACGAAGAAAAGTGATAGACATCTGCTACCGACTTAATTTAATAATTATAGTGACAATTTGTGGCGCGATATATTATGTAGTACGTGGAGTGAGCAGATGGAGCACGTCTGCCATCATTTGGGTCGGTAACCATAGAAATGTTAAGCCAGACGACCAGCGGGCCCCTGTTAGCACATGTAGAGCAAGCATAGAAATAAAAAAAATTATGAAGCAATTCTAAAGAAACAGATTGATATGTCATTATGCTAATTCGTAACCTACCTGAAACAAGAGCTAGTTTCCCCAGTGTTTCACCAGTTCCATCGTGGAAGTGCATAGCTACACTCTCCATCCACGCATTGTCGGTGTTGCGCGAATCATCCACATATCCTGCGTAAAGCTAACACAAATAGAAAGCAATGAGATAAGGTGATCATTGCAAATATATTGTGTTACTGATTTTCATCGGCTTATTTTCACTTGCAGTACTGAGTTTTAAAAAAAGTCCTGACCATGCACAAGTTAACATTTAAAAATAGCAAATAGTTTTTGTCAAAAAAACTTACAACAAAGTCATAGAAGAAAATTAATATTTATTTTCACGTCAAAAGATAACAAGGCCTATACAAGTATTTGTTTTATGGCAGACTAATGAAGAAACATATTTTGTTGTCCGGCAGATCACAAGTGACAGATTTAATGCTCAAGAAGGACTTCGACAAAAAGGTTGAAAATGAGAACATCAATCGCACATTACAAGATTTCTTATGGCTGAATTACCATGAAGCCGGGTTATCCATGCATGGAAGTTAGCGCCAGATAGAAAGAAGAGAATTTATGCATGATACACTTGCTACAACCCAAAAGATGCACGATATGTTAAAGAAAATCAATCTCCAATCCATAGGTTCTCTTCCAATTGTACAATTGCGCAGTTACAAGCAGATCGGTTAGCGGGCGAAATAACACGATATATGATATAAATGAGTGTCGATCCGATTGGATCAATACGTACGCACGAAACAACGCTGGTTCACGGGGTTGAAAGGACAAAAGTAT
This sequence comes from Eudiplozoon nipponicum, assembly GCA_029291075.1. Classification (NCBI taxonomy): domain Eukaryota; kingdom Metazoa; phylum Platyhelminthes; class Monogenea; order Mazocraeidea; family Diplozoidae; genus Eudiplozoon; species Eudiplozoon nipponicum. The sequence continues at coordinate 51,692 of JAQBSW010005059.1, read as the reverse complement.
TAATAGCATAATTTTCAAAGCTGATTAGCAGATTTCAACATTAATAGCCTAAAATATCTCGTACTTAAAATATAAATAAGGTGGCGAGTATGTATAACAATATCTAATTTAGTTTTTTTATCTTTCGGGGGTTTGCAATCTCCAGAAATTTTAGGCGCTCTTGAAAATATTTCCATCCGTATTTCCTAGTCTTCGTCAGTTTAGCTTCTATCAGCAGACTAAAAATTGTAAATAAACATAAAAAAGAATTCTTGAAATCAAATTTTCGAGCTAGTAGCAAACACCAATCCCACTCGCGCTATCATTGATCGTTTAATTACAAAATATGAATCTAAGTAATTTGATCTACATCTTTTACTTTTTGAGAGTATTGTTATAGTAGATAATGAACTAAAAATAACTCACATATTCTTTAAAATAAACATCAATCTATATTAGGCAAAAAACCAGACAATGTAGTAGCAATCCAACAGGGCATTTTATGTATTTACCGACGGGTTGTGTCAGACTACTATTCATGAAATTTGCTTATCGGACCACAACTTTGTTAGAAAATCAGCAATAACAAAGGGTATACTTTTTAAACAATAAATTTTAAATTTTATTGCCTATATATGTATATGTGGCGAAAGCTGCAAACAGTTAATGTTCGTGACTGCATAGAAATTGTGCAGCCGACATCTCCAGTCAAGTTCAATGTATGCAAGACTGCTAGAGGTGAGAGCCGCATATCTAAATTTGATTTCCATATATATTCAATGGGGTTTGATCCTCGATAGTCAGTTTGCCGTCGTACTCTGATGATGATCATGGCAAGTCGAAACGCGTTAGTGCGTTGCGGCTGGCGGTAGTTTTGTTATGTTTTTCGTAGGCTGGTTAAATACAATGGGATTGGTGTTTACTTCAAGCACGCAAACTTGATTTAAAGAAAGGGTATACTTGTTGTTCCCGTTGGTCAGCTGGATGATGTTGCTTTAATCATTTCTAAAATTACTGCCCTAATCCACAGAGCGACTCCCACGCGAGCGGAGTTCTAATACCGACTCCCTCAACAGCACGAGTTGTTTCCGAACTTCATCTACAACATCTACATTGACAAATGAGAGGTCATAACCGAACAAGGAATGACACTTTATTGCAGGGACCTAGAATACCAGGCATTAAATAGACGAATGGCTACGAAGACAATAATTCTCAGAATAAGAAGGCATGCTAGGAAATTACTATGATCATTTGTCGTAATTACTTATTTAATTTAATCATACACACAATATACATCCATAACAGTCCAAGAAGATTAACAAGGAGAAACATGATTAAACAGAATTATCATTCTACATTATCTAGGTGGTCTACATTATTCCATGAGTTAATTAAAAGTAAACAAGTAAAATATTTAAATATTTTAGCTCAAAGTCCAACACAAGAAAATTAACTAACCCAGTTCCTAACGATATTAGAGCCCTATGTGGTCTACTTAATTATTGAATTCATTAAAATAAAATTACAAAATATCCACATGTGTTGTGTGATTATGATTTAACCAGGCAATGATTATATATAATTTGCTAAATAATTAACTAACATATTAGTATTAATTCTAAGAATGCTCTTATTCCTGTTAATTCTTTCAAAGGATGCAGGTACATTGCATCTAATTCTATTAACCAATCTTCACTTTTTTGCGGTTCATAAACTGTCGTCTCATGTGGTAGAGTTGTGGATACTTGTACCTCAACAACAGGGTTATTTTAGAGTAGCGGTCAAATTATCCTAGTACTAAGCAGCATAGTTTGTTATACGAATTATGGATAATGCTAAAGATTTCTAATGATAACGACCAAATCATGATCTACCATATACACAAATTCATACATTAAAGAAATGCATAACTACAAACATACGAAATTATTTTGAAGAACAAATTCTGTATACAAGAGTTAATGTAGTAAACTCAGTGTGTAAGATCTCCAGACAACGATTCGCTCATTCATTACGATATCAACCCGCGTAAGTTCAGCAGAGTAATAACGCAAGTATAGTTATTGTGTTCAAACTGATTTATTTATTTCTATTTTGAACTGTCATAGTCTGAGTTCCCTTAATCATATTCACCTAAGGGTTTTATAAGACCAAATATATGACCATCAATAACTATCGTATATACGCAAATAACCAGGTATATATATAAATATATATATATATATATATATATATATATATATATATAAACGGGTCAGTATGTACGAGATTAACACATTTGCCTTAGTGTTGTGCTGAATTTGAGTGGTTTACTGAAGTGGGCCTGATCAAGATTGCAATAAACAAGGTTCGAAAAGTCACTATCGTACTTGCTAAGGATCTATTAACCTGGTGCGAAACCGACGGGTTTTCAATGTGTGGTTGATACTTACTTTACTTTACTGTGGCTGACTCCTTTTGGAGGATAAGCCGGCTCCATGACATTTCATGGAGTTTCTTGGGAATTTGGTACAAGTGGTGTCCCCTCACCACTCGGATTTTTGATCGAGGACGCACCTCTAGCCTTTGCACATCCAAGCGCAGTCTGTAAGGCAGCAGTAAGTTGCATGGTTGCCGGTGGCTGTTGAGAGCTCATTCGCCATTCGGAAGTACGGGGTACTGTCCAGGAGTCCAAGTAATCCTGTGGCTGTTGAACCCTTTTGTGGCGGGGAACACACGCCGAGTCATGGTGCCGTCGTCGGGCTCATGTGGTATTTTATAAGAGATCCGATTGCCGGTCGGAAATCCACCACGCCCTGGTGACACCACCGCCATAGCCCCGTTAGCCCATGTACGATCGGCCATCGAGACATGGTTGACACCGTCGTACCACGTTGAGGAGGGGATGGACTTTACGACGGAGAAACAATCCATTATGAAGCGTCATTCATCATGCGCAAAAACAGGTATGTCTATTTAACAATAATTGACTGCGCGGGTGGTGGTAACAATTGTTTAAATGAAGTTTGCGAGCTTGAAGTAAACCCCAATCCCATTGTATATAACCAGTCGTCGAACAAAATAACAAAACAGCCGCCAAGCGCAACGCACTGACGCGCTTCGAACATCTATGATCATCATCAGTGTACGACGGAAAACTGGCTAGCGAGGATCAAACCGCATTGAATATATGTGTAAATCAAAATTAGGTATGCGGCTCTCACCTCTAGCAGTCTCGCATACATTGAACTTGACTGGAAATGTCGGCTGCACAATTTCTATGCAGTTACGAACATTAACTATTTGTAGCTTTCGCAACACACACCTATATAAATATACAAAATATAATTAAACTATAATCGATTGCGCGGGTGGTGGTAACAATTCTATAAATCAAGTTTGCGAGCTTGAAGTAAACACCAATCCTGTTGTCTTTAACCAGTATATCTATTTGCATACGACGCATACAGACAGCTGTCGAATCAATGCACTGTGGACTCCAGCAGAGCCATGTGGCGTATGCGATACACCTCTACGGGAAAACGAAGTGACGAACAGAGACACCAGTGAGATAGTTTTATCGTTGTATTTTCTTTTGCACGAATTTTCTCTTCAAGCAGAATAGCTCCTCGTGTGCTGGAAGCTCTTACTCGGTTTTCTTATGTTTTGAACTCGTTATAAGCGATTCCACACTCGTAGAACTAGATATAACCTAAGAGACAATTTAATAACAAAAGTAGAACCTTGGTAACATCAGATTCCAAATTGAGTAGGAAACTACGAACTTTAGAATCAAAATGTAATATTAGAATTGTATTTTAGCAAACTTTCACCTTAAACAGTAAACTACCAATTTAAAAGAATAAAGTAAAGATCCTGAACGCGTCATGGGTGCATGAAATGCCACGCAGACTTTAAGTTGGGGATATGGAGGTGCAACAATGCGCCAAATTAAAGCCAGGAGAGGAGAATGTAAAAAAGCGAATAAATATGGTTGCAACCATTTATCCGATCTAGATAGGCATTCACAAGTAACTGGTCATCAAATAAATTAGGAAGGATTAAAGCATATCCCAATATGTAACCGCCGTAGTTTGACTAGGTTAATAAGAATCAATGGAAATAAAATCAAGCAGTTGAAAAATCGCTGGTCCCAATAGAGCAGAAAACGAAGATCAAATGTGTCGGACGAATTAAATATTCAGAGTAAAAGAATAAGTGTGATAGAGTACCGGCTATAGTGGACTTCCTTAATTCAACTTTATTTACACTTGCTATGTCGCTTTGCGTAGTTTTTCGAGTTACTTCCTTTGTTTGATAAACAGAATGTCATTTAACAGTTCTTCCACATTATATAAAATCCCTTAAATTTCTTATGAATTTAGTCTAAATGGAACCACTTAGACATGAAGCCTATTAATAACTTCGATTCTATTTTTCTCTGCCTTTTCACGCTCTCTCATTCAAAACGCCTTCCTTACTGCAACGAATTGATTTATTGCGTTTATAATCCTCAACAATTTATTTCCATTTGTGGGCGATGACCTCCGCTTAATCTAGTATTTATTACCACTTCGTAAGCCAACGTCAACCACCTTACCTATATAACTATGCGAACTAAGTTTATCTGTCGATTAATATGGTAGAGAGATAGGATTTGTGCGAGATCAATTACAAATTTAAAATTTCCGGGCTAGAGCGAGCAATTTTCTTTAATGTAGCTTCGATGCTGATATAGGATACAGTATCGTCTCACATGTATGGACTCATTTTTGTACACATATGTAGAGAAATGTAGGACACACAAGTGTGTGTAATCTAAATAATAATTATTTAACTAAACAACTCGTCCAAAGAAGATTGGTCAATTGACACTTTGTAGCTATGTTTATGCGATAATCCTACTAAGCAACTGCAAATTTGATAAGAATGGATCTAACTATAGGTAGAAATAGCGGTATAAATCTGCAAATATTTATATTGATGTATAAGCATATGTGTGTATTTGGTGAATAGATACTATAATTGATTAAATTTTGATAGCAGATTGTAATGTTAATAAGGAAGAAGGTGTCGAAGAAGAGAGTTCCCTGGACTATTTCATTGTGTCATCTGTGCTGACAGTTTGTGCGAGTATAGGATCTCTGATGCTGCATTCGCAAAACCGAAAGCGAAAAGTGGAAAGGTCGCATAGGAGCTTTCAGAGCACCAGAACATCTGAGTCAGCAGTGAGACTATTGTGAACATTATTGCGGGAATTTTGCCCCAAAGAAGTCAGTTGGCGTCGCAAGACACCTTTTCACTAACAAACACTGGAGGTAGAACACGTCAGTGCAGAGCAAGATAGCTATCATCGGCAGACTCGTCTTGCGCAAGAGCATAGATTCTTTAAAGGAGGGTAATTTTACTCTGCCATTAAGGTCGAAGTTCAACAAACCACTGGTGGTACCACGGTCTCCGACTTCCTGGTCGCCAAACCTAAAATTTACTTACTTACTTTACTGCGACTGACTCCTTTTGGAGGATAAGCCGGCTCCATTGATTTCATGGAGTTTCTTGGGAATTTGGTACAAGTGGTGTCCCCTCACCACTCGGCTTTTTGATCGAGGACGCACCTCTAGCCTTTGCACATCCAAGCGCAGTCTGCAAGGCAGCAGTAAGTTGCATGGTTGCCGTTGGCTGTTGAGAGCTCATTCGCCATTCGGAAGTACGGGGTACTGTCCAGGAGTCCATGTAATCCTGTGGCTGTTGATCCCTTTTGTGGCGGGGAACACACGCCGAGTCATGGTGCCGTCGTCGGGCTCATGTGGTATTTTATAGGAGATCCGATTGCCGGTCGGAAATCCACCACGCCCTGGTGACACCACCGCCATAGCCCCGTTAGCCCATGTACGATCGGCCTAAAATTTCCATGGCTATGGGCGATAACCATACATTCAATATCCAAACACACGAGAACTGTATTGGTTTAATTAATGCATCAGTTTTGTGAGGAAGAAACAAAAATTCACGAATAAACAACGCGAAGTTAGTAATGTAATCTGTTAAAATTAACTAGGCATAGTGATAATTTGAAAGCTACCTTTACGCCATTAGTAAACAAAGCGTCTAAAAGAGCTTTCAAGACTTCTTTTTCCTCCTCTGTTCGTGTAGTCGAGTCCATAGCCTCCTCTGCAAATTCTCGTTTCACTGTGGACGAGATGGCTTCACCGCAATCAACCATGCCCTTCATGAAACAAAACAGTTGCAAATATAGAGTGATAAATAAATAGGCAATGACTGGGCTAGTTGCTTTAAACAATAACAATCTGAGTTACAATAACGCAATAGTTTAATTCGTCTCTGTAAACTCATGGCTCGAAACTTCATAACATAAAAAATTGACAAATGAAATGCGTTGACTGTTACACTTGTAATATAAAAGTAAATATAAGCGAAAATATGGTTTATGAGAAATTTTCTCCAAAGTTTCAGTTGGAAAAATTAAAACTATGAGGCATTAACATGAAATTGTATTCTCATAAAACGTACATGCATAAATACATACACACACATATATATATGTTATTTACATTGCCTTCGAATATTAAACAGTATATTTCTAATTAGGAAGAAAAACAATATTAATTACGAAGTGGATAATGGCCATTTATTTTGAGACTACTAAACTTCACTTTAGAATCTTTTATTTAAATACATCATGGGTTTGCATTTGATTATGTGGGTGGCAACAAATCTGACTGCCATCCGGGCAAAACCAAACACCCCTCTCTACCAGACTCAACAAAAATTCGATCTGATTGGCAACAAACTGAAGAGTAAAAAACAACTGCACAAACGGATACAGAAATTTCGAAACAATATGAGCATTCAATGCTGGAATCCGCACCTGCGCCGTTACCAAGTGGACAAAATAAAATTGCGGAACAAGGGGAAACAAAAGACTACACTCGGGAAAATAACATTCGTGCATGTAACAGCCAACAATGCGAACAGTTGGTTAACTCACAATCCATCAATACAAAAATGACCAGATCTCAGACATCACTTTGCAATACAGCGAGAGACTTTTACATGCAAACAGGCGCACACACAGGCACTTACGCATGCACACTTACTAATCAGCCCAAACAATAAATAGAGGTAAAACCGAGTCAGATTTGTTGCCACCCACATAATCAAATGAAAACTAAGGATGTATATAAATCAAAGATTGTAAAGTGAAATTTTGTAGTCTCGAAACAAACGGCCATTATCCACTTTGTTATTAATGTTTTTTCTTCCTAATAAGAATATATATATATATATATATATATATATATATAATGCAATGTTTAGTTTATACTGAGAAAATGAAGAACCAAAATCCTGCCATAAAACTTTAATGCAATATAACTGACACAGGAGGAATTGTGCTGTTATATAACGACGGATCGAGGATGACTAGCTTAGAAACATCGAGAGTGTATGAAATCCCATGCAATTATTTTAGTCTCATGTATGTTGGTGAAACCGTGTGTCCAATCAAGGTAAGAAAAGGAGAATATAGAAATGCATCTAAGCATAGAAACGTTACTAGATTTTATTTTGCCCGTCATGCAGTGATGACTGGACACACACTTAACTGAGAATACTATAATCAAGGTTACGATCTTGATGTAGACACCCGACTCATTAATTACTTGAATATGTCAGTATAGATCATCATGATCATGCAGAGCTATACAAAAGCCAAAAGTGACTAATGTTTTTGACTGCCATATAATCACATAAGTCGTTCATGGTTATATGTGGACTGTGTGGTTATGTGGCGATCTTGTTGCAGATGTCTAGTAGAATCATCTTCGTAACTTTCTTAGCTGCGAGGTTTGGTTTGTTTATGACGTGATACAGTGAAATCCGCAAGGAAGCTGTATTGCTGATGTCGCCTTGCCCGAATGCTAATTTAGCCATAATGTTGTTGCGGAGAGGTTTAGTTTGCCTCATTTCTGTGAATTATCATAATAAATTTACTCATAGTAGCAAGGTATTCCTTCTTTCTCTGTCTCTCTCTCTCTCTCGTAAATCTCACTAATACTTTGTCTAAATTGACATCATTCACTTTTGAATTTTGTATGGCTGGACATGATGATGATGATGATGATGATGATGATGTGGACTGTATAGACTAAGAATTGTATTGTGTAGAAAAGGCAAATCATCCAGTAGACTGGTTTCGTCCTTATTGGGAACTCATCACGTACTGACCAGTAAACACGAAACGAATGTGCGCGAGATTATACTCTCCGTTCTGCCTTTGGTTTATCCATCGGGTCATATTTGAACTCATTTACTACTAGGTGCGCAACACCTAAAACACAATAGATAAATTATTTGTTATATGCTCTGATTAAATTTCTAAATGTAATGTTTATTTATTTGAATGCTTATAGCCATTTTATTTCGCAATATCCACTGCATCGACCTTTTAATACTTTTATAAATAGTACAAAATCAAACATAACTTGTACTTCGAACCGTTGAAATCTGTATGCTTAACTTACTAATTGATTTGTTTTTATACTTTAAGCTGCTTAAACAGCAGAACACAAGAGGCAAAGTAAAGCCGATACTAACACACTTCGAAAAGACACGAGTCTTTGCAGAACTCGTAAATAGATACACATAAGTCACAGAAAGTTTGCGCAAGACAATATTTATTGATACGGTATAAAAGATGAATGATGGCAAAAAACTAATTGCAAAGAGAAAATCTCAAACGTACTCGTTGAAATTGCATTATCAGGCTGTCATAAATACTGGTTTCAAAGGTGTATATGTGGAAATGGCACGTGCTGACTGTTATAAACGCGCTGTCAGTGACTGCTAGCACGAATGCATAATTGTTAATTCTGATAATGCTACAACAATACTGTTAATATGACTTGACGGAAATTGTGCAGACGAACTTCTTGTACTGTATAAAGTATTTCAGATTGATAAGAATAAGAAACGCGTCTCATTTTTTAATAAATATACATTGACAAGGTAAATTTAAAATGAACGAAACGAAAAAGTTAATATTTATTAGGTAGAAAACCAGTCAACATATCAAAATTTTTATTGATCTGAGTTTTGACTAACACGGGCTGAATTCCATTTGTCTTGTTGTTTGACGGTATTTCGGCGGCCAATACCGGCCGCCTTCTTCTGTTCATCCATCATCTCAAGTTTAACTAAGCAAACCAGTTTGTTTTGAGAAATCCAGTTTCGCAATTTTTCATTCTTTAATGCAATGCACATACAAATCCAATATGCTCAAACCCGAAGAAAGGTAACTAAGCACAGTTTTGCATGGAGTTTGGAAAGCGCCATGGTATTGCCAGTGCATTAAGCTTCTTCTTTTTTGAACATTTTTGGCCGACATTTAACGTGCTACATAATGAAGTACTGAAGGCGGTATACCCCCTTGATGCCTTCAATTTAATAGAATGGGCAATAATATATTAATATGTCAAATATATGTGCTTTGAAAATAAATAAACCATGTATATGCCATAAATTGAATCAGCATCACTTACTCCAGGAAGAGCCCACTGCTTGGTATCCTTGCGTTGGATGGAGACGAATTGCACAACAGGCTTTTGCGTTCGTGAATTTATTACCACGTTACCATTCTCATCACGTTTCCAACTGCATTTTTTAGCGTTATAAAATAGCAATTACCAATCGTAAAAAGCTAATGAGGAAATTATTAAAAATGTATCTATATAAATTGTCAATCGTATAGCAAAGTTTTTAAAGCCAAATATGAATATATATATACCCCCCCCCCTAACATAACACTGAGAGCATAAATGATAAACTTCTACTATTCCTGCATTACTTCAGCGTAACGTACTTATGCTCCACTGCTATATAGCCATTACGTTTATAGTTAATTCTTCTCTGTAAGCAAACATTAGGTAACTTGATTCTAGTAGCGTTGAGAATGCGTTAATCAAACCTATCTTCGTTTTTGGGCATGGTATTGGAAACGCGAACAACCATTTGTTACAACCACTATTGCAGACCAACTCGTAAATGCACATTAACCATCACACTGGTGGCAAGGCCTAGTTCTCGGTGATGAAAAACGAAAAATATCGATAATAGAAGACACATACGTAAATGCAGATTAGTGTTAGGTACAATTCACGGGAGTAAAGTAAGTTCGCTCCACTGAACAACTGAAAGGCCACCAGAGACAGCAGTGTCTACTGTACGCATGACGCAGAGAATAACGCTATCGTATATCGGAGGTATTATTACCAGTCGTCTTTCTAACTCTCCCAGAACCAGCGCACATTAACAAGAAAAATGATGGCAACCATATACAAACTCAGTTAGGGACACACCAATGTTTTTATTTAGGATATCATATTTTTTTTAAATGATGGAGAAAATATACAATTTGATTGAATCGGGCATAAAAGTGTGACTTTTAATCAAGGTTGCGATCTTTATATAAACACCTGACCCATTATGTACATGCATTTGTCAGTATAAACTAAGTATTGTATAGTACAGAAAAGACAATTCATTCAGTAGACCAGTTTCTACACCATACAAAACTTAGTTTATACTGAAAAATGTATGTACATATGGTTCAGTTGTTCATATCAACTCCAGGTAAAAAGAGATGTCGTACAAGCTCCACCTAAAGGAAGGGCTAATCACACACATTAGTTTGTACATAACTGAATATTGTGTGTAGTGAGCGGCAGGGTGGCTCAGTGGTTACAGCACCAGATTCCGAAGCAGACTTGCTTAGGTTCGAGCCCTGTTCGCGGCAAATTATGGACAGTACGTATTGAGTTCCCAATAATGACGAATTGATTTTCTACGTTATACAGTGCCTAGTTTATACCAACAATTTTATGTGTGTAGGTGCTTATATCAGGATCGTAACCTTGATTTAAATAATTGTCATCGCCGACTGTGCAATCAATGATAGTTTAATTATTTAAACGCGCCCATTGTTGCTCTGCAAACATGTCTAATTATCAGTTTGACAATGGGTACTGAATACATAAAACCATGAGCATCTTAATGAGACAACTTCTATAAACAATAAATTAGATTTTAGTACATTTTTTACCTTTTATTTGACAAGAAAGGCGGAATGAATTATTGACGCATTATAATGTGTTAATTACGTTTTATTAATAGGCAACGTAAAATAAATGCATAAACGTAGAAATACTTTTTCCGTCCGGAGAGCTTCAGAATAGCCTCGAAAAGATAAGTTAATAAACCAGACATAGGAAAAATACATAGAGAAATAATTAAGAAATATGAGAGTTTACACTACGCCTCATTGTGAGAATGCCGGACAAAAGATGTCGTCATCAGTTACCTTCTAAATATGTATACACATGCATAAGAGAAGTTCGGTTTCAAACATGATGCGTTCTAGTAGAGCCTCAGAATAAATGACTATTTTTTTACTAAAATATATCTCTTCCAATGAAAGAGTCATCATACACACACCCACAGGTCTTCTTGATATTTTAGTAGACACGCCATTAGTCTTACTTAAAATAATCACTCTCTATTTCACACAAAATGTCAAGATCTACATCACCAACTAGCCCAATGTTGTACAAGTTGTAGTTTAGCATTTTGGCATCTGCTGAAACATATCAAGAAGAATTTTAGGTGGGTGTGTGATATTTTTTTCATGGAAAAAGAAAGAGTCTAGTATAAATAGGCCAACAGCATCCGGCGCAAAAACCTTCCAAAAAACAGAATGACTGAGATCTCAAAGCCTTTGCACAAGATCATTTGAAAACTAAAATATTCATCAAATATTCCACCGCAAAGCAACTCTCCAATCATCGCCTAATAACTTAACTGTTACGGAGGCTTACAAATTGTCCTTTAGAGTAAATAAGATTATTCAGTCCACCCTGCGACAAAACGTAGCAACCAAGCGGTGTCTCCAGCTAAAAATTCCTCAATAAAACCGTTTCATATATTGAAAACATTATTACAGCACAGTTTTATTTGTGTAGAGACACTGACTTAGCATCAGCGTCGCTCCGTCAGTCCTTCGGCTGGAGTTCTACACGACTTACTTAGTCGTCTTCCAAACCTTTCTCTATTAGTAATGGAATATAGTAAAGCACTTTCACTTACCGAGTTACCACAGGATCGCCTGCGTGGTTTGGACCCCAGTATGCTAGAGCGCCACGTCCACATATTCCAGTTCTTCCACGAGGATTCAAAGGAAATCCATCTTCACTAACTCTGTAGTTGCCTAAGAAGCTAGTTCTGTCCACATTTCCATCAATTGAATTGAAATTGTAGCAAACTGACTTGTCAGTTCTTAAAAAATTTTTAAATGACAAATTTTATTCAGAGTCAAGTAGATAACAGTTATAATATTATTAAATTATTTGATTACAGCATTATCCGCTCTCAGAGCCGTAGGTTCTAATCAATGGAAAATAGCCAATATAATCAAAAAAATAGAGGGGGAAGTTTTTATGATGTGCGTAAATATAATTTAATCTTCATTTAACTTATTCCGGCACTTTATTTCATACCAATAATAAAGGGGAACGCGGGCCCGATAGAAATGTAAATATATAATTTAGAAACTAGTCACATTTGTCTGAACATGGTTAGAGTCCTATATAATAAAGGAATACATTTTCATAATAGATATGTAAATAGATCAATTAACGTCTGGTTAGCCTTTTTACACATGGTTACAGTTATCTAAAAGAAAAAGAGAAGTCTCCGTTATGGATAATTAAATGAATGATTTAACATTAAGTTACTATTTTCTACATATGGTTGCAGTATGAAAATATGATATTAATCCATTATTTAAATAATTGTCATCACAATGCGCGCAACCAATGACAGATTCGTTGAATAAGTTTTCAATACAAAATCACCTCCCCAGATAGCGTTGTGTCTATTCTATAATGAGAGATTTGGGGTGGCTAGTTGAAACTAGATAGAAAGAGGTGCCACATAGGCTTCACCTGTAGGAAGGGTTAATCAAAAATATAAGTAGCAGACTCCGAGGCAAATGTGCCCAGGTTAGAGCCAAGTCTGAGACAAAATTCTGGACAGAACTCAAAGAGCCTAAAACAAGAACGAAACAGATCATCTATATGAAATATCTTAGCTACTTTATAATTTATGCTGACAAATGTATATCTAATTGAACGAACATTGGTTGCGCGGGTGGTGATAACAATTATTATAATCAAGGTTGCGGTCTTGATATAAACACCTGACCCATTAATTACTTGCATATGTCAGTATAAACTAAGAATTGTATAGTGTAGGAAAGGCAATTCATCCAGTAGACCGGTTTCGTCCTTATTGGGAACTCATCATGTCCGCGGCAAATTCTGGCCAGTACATGATGAGTTCCCAATAAGGACGAAACCGGTCTACTGGATGAATTGCCTTTTCTACACTATACAGTTCTTAGTTTATACTGACATATGCAAGTAATTAATGGGTCAGGTGTTTATATCAAGATGAGCTGAAATATGAAAATTCATCACTGTCTGATTGAAAAACAATACAAATTGGTACTCAGCGAATGAACAAGTAAGGCGTCTACTGACGAACTGGGTGAGCTGTAAATAGCAATGCTCATTTGCCGTATTACCTAGAGGGTTGTAGTCAGACAGCATATCAATAAATTAGCAATTGAAGAAATGATGCTTCATTGCCGTATAAATATAAGAAAATGCATAGCTATGCGTAGAAGGCATGAAGCACTAAATTGCCGATTCCTAATGTGAGAAAGATGATTTTTATTTAATGTTACCTTTTGGATGGTCCGTATTCAAGACTGATTAATGCTTTTTCCCGGAACACCTTATTTTCAAGCATCAGTGGCCAAAGTTCCAATCAAGAGAAAAACTCTCTTCGCGCTAAATCAGTCTTCTAATATTCCGTCACAATTTATTTAAAATTAGTCAACCTGCGTTTTAAGGTAAACCTCCAGGCTTCACGTGAGATAGGATGCTTTTATTCAATAAGAATCGAGAAATCGTGTAGTCATCTTCCGTACGAAAAGTAAGGGTCGGCTAGATGTGAAGCCGGTAATTTCTACGACTGCAGAATAATAAAGGTTCATGGTGAATCACAACGAAAGTCAGCAATATACGATCATTTACATACGGAATTTTACTTCCGTATAAATAAAATAATTAAAAATTATTTTCCGGCTACAAAGAACACGGCTCCTATTCTCAGTTAGGATCGATACTGATTTCGATCCAGCGATACCCTCATCTTAGATGGTTTGCCTCTAAAACTTTTGTGGTGGGGATTTCTACATTATCAGGGTGGATCGTGATGAAAACAACTGACGAAGGTGGTTAAAATACCACGAAAAAGGTATTCGTGTGCAGGTAACAAATAAATTCAATGCAATAACAATAAAATGGTGAATAGCACACTTAGTTTGATACTAAATATATTTGTAAAATTCTTCAACTAACCGAATATCTTTATCTGCATAATGGGATTTAGCAAGTTTAGGGTGTTCATATGAAACAGGTGTGTACTCTGGCCACTCAACATCCCAAGAGGTTTTGTCATCAGGAACATGAGTACGTATAACGGTAGCATCTCTAGGATATGCACTATTACGGCAATTAATATGCAACACTAGTTCGGGTGATACGCCAGCCATGATTTAAAAGCTGAAACACAAAACATGTTTGGGAAAATTAATATATAGCACACATATAAGTCAAATAAAATTAAAATGAATGGAAATAACTATGATAAAACGTAATTATATTGGAAATAACTGACGATTAAAACTGAAAATAGCTATATTTAGCAACAAAAACAACGCATGAATTGCAACCTGGCTTTAAAAAATACAGATCAAACTCTCCAGCGAAGTAAGCTGAATACAGCTCGTGGCCATACGGCAAAGAAATTGTAACATTGCTTCTCTGCAAGAACAATATTTAACAATTAGATACTGTTTGTTGATGAGAAATAATATATATTTGCAATTATGTATTAGGTGTTCGCACCTCGAAACAGACGAGTTCAAAACACGACCCGAAGGATAAGCCAAATTCAGCATGAACAGAAAGTATAATCTCATTTGCTCATTCGTTTCGGGCTTACTGGCGACACATCAATAGGAGCCTGTATTACGTTCTTTGACCTCTACATATTTGGGTGAGGAATGTCCAATTTTCCAACACATTCATATATTTTTGGTTTATTGATTATACCCACAGTGATATCAAGAAGTCAAGTGCACCTACTAAGGTGAGAATAATGCTTACTTTACTTTACTTTACTGCGGCTGACTCCTTTTGGAGGATAAGCCGGCTCCATTGAATTGTGACATTTCATGGAGTTTCTTGGGAATTTGGAACAAGTGGTGTCCCCTCACCACTCGGTGAGAATAATGCTAGAACATAGAAGTAGAGTAGACAGCCAACGAATTCTTCTATTTCAATGAAGCCAATGCATATCAGTATGGCGAACTGCGCCCTCGACAGAATCGACTACAGTATTACTATATTTTCACGGGAGGGATAGTTTTACCCATTAATAATAAAATGCTAATACATTTATTTGGCAACAAAGGCCAACAGGCCCAACATTTGAAATGATGAGCTACAAATAAAAAGTAGGATATGTAAAGTTGAATGCAATTGTGACTAGCGCAGTATTTAACCATAAGGGAGGTGGGAGTTGAGAAATAGAAATCCTTTCATCAACTTCGTGATAGTTCGTTCTGATGGAAAGGAGATCCCATTGGACTAGGAAGGATCGACTAGAGTACAGATCGTGAAGAGTCCGAGTATCAATGCGGGATTTGCAGGTTTCGGACAGACGAATTCGATTCTGAGCTAGAAGGCGATGGAGGATCTGCTGCAGAAGTCGACCGACGGAGTTCTTTGCCGTGGATTTCGAGTTTCTGTAGGGTAGTATTGACTAGGGTAAAGTGAATTACATCAAAACAACACAAAACATGGATCAAGTAAATAGCAAAGTGACAACAGTTATATAGTTAACTTTTTTGCATTTATTATATACCTTTATAATACAACAAAACCTCGAAGTTAACTTTGCCAACAAGGGACAAATTATTAGGAGAAATAATCGAAAAGACCGACACTCACCAAGATTCGATTTAATATCGCGCAAGGTTTCAAACTACATACTGCTATGAACACGTGGGTTTAACCTAGTATCTCACGTCCACTTGACACTGGTTAAGAAAATAATATCTTCTTGGACAATAAGATTGTATGCATACGTAAAACCTAGGCGAGATTTAAAAACTTGTCTAAAAATGAGTGCTTGCAGAAATTAATGTTATAATATTATTATAATTTTGAAAAACACATTCAACATTTTTAATGTTAGAAACTCAACCTATTTATCTTAAACAACTTCATTTTGAACAAATCGTCATTTAAAAATCGCGCTTTTGTTTCCATGGAGTGCAAAAGCGAAATCTTAATCATTGCATAATAAATAACCAGAAAGCATTTAATTGATAGAGCACTAACTCATTGATGATCTTCGCGAGAGTGAATAGGGTTTATAAGACCCTCAGAGAAGACTTCAGATCATCAAATAAATCTAAACGAAGATAACACTAAGGCTGTGCGGCGAAATTAGACAATTTTCTACATATAAAGTTTAATAAACGAATAAAATATCTTACAGAGTACATAAATAAACTCTTCGGTCAAATAAATTCACTTAAATTTTAAGTGTTAGACCACAGGTATCTGAATACAATATTATTTAAACAATGAAATGACATATTACTATCAGGAGCAAAGTTTTGCGACAAAACAGTACCGAAATTCAGGCCAAATCTAAAGGTTTCTAAGACGACTAATGTTGATGCATCACCTCTAAAAAATTTACTGAAGAAAAGATAAAAGTAGAGATTACCAATGTATTGAAAACGATAGGAGATAAAAAGAATACATAAATACATTTTAACAGCTCTACAAGTCTCACCACAGAAGAGAAAAGATCTGAATTTGTTAATTTCCAGGCTGCTGTCTACGAAGTATTACAGACTAAAAGTGAAGAGACAAGATTCCCATTAAAAAGATTTATTACAAGCGAGAATTTTATCTCAGGGTGGTTACATGAACAACGAAATTTATATTGATTCTCGATTTCAGTAATATTTTAAGGCTTCGACATTTATTCTGATTCAGCAAACAGTAACATGCAATCGCATATTCTGTATAAATTGTCTGCTAGAACATTGGCAGAGACTGCATGAGATTTTAAATAGGATTCAGGTTGTGTCAGATAACAATTACCAGACAGCCTTGCTACGAACATCGGACCCAGACAAGTTTTCCTGATATTCTTGTTGTTAGCTTAACGTTTAAATACAGAATGTGAAAAACATTATTTCGTCTGTGTGTTTAAAAAGATAATTAGAGAGAGTCCTGACAAATTTCGTGGGACAGAGTCCCATCGGGGCGTATGCCCGTTGATAAGTATCTTCGAATGACCTAAAATTTCATTACAGTAAAGTTCTGGTATGAATAATAAACACAAAATATATGAAGGCACAACATCATAAACAAGAGAGCATACCAGATAAGACCACGAGTAACAGTTAGTTGTGAACACAAAAATATTTAGTCGTTGAAGAAAAACTGATTACGCTAAAAACACTATCTATTTAACCCTACCAGACGGTAGATTCTGTTACCTTAACTAGGCAGGGGGTATCTGTCTAATTTAAGCATAATAGTAAAAACAACTCTGGGGACTTTTGGTAAATTTACTTAACATAACACTGCCAGAACTACAATTAATGCAATTATAATTATTCCGAAAAGTGGTAGAAATGAACTTAATTAGCGATAAAGTTAAGATATGACTATTGCACCATGAGTAACAAATCGTAGCATTAAACTTTTGAAAGAAGTTAAGCGATTTTCGATCATAGTTGCTTCCCGTACATTTTATTTGATTGAAATGTCCGCCACACAAATTTTATACCTGAATGGATAGAGAAAAGAGAACAATTCGTACCTAAGCCCTAGGCTGTAAGAAAAGGCTATTTAGGAGATATTCATATTGAGCGAGTGCGAAATTTAAATTTCGATTGTTATAACTTGCATTTCATCAAATTGTAAGTATGGTTTTTTTATGAATAAAAACAAGTTAAAAATATTGGCATAAGATGATAGATACTTGTTATTTTGTTTGCTTATAACACGATATTGATGGAGCATAACTAAGTTGAGTTCTTAAATTATTATATTACCCAGAATTTGGCACTGATGTCAACACTTGTTTATAGTACACAACAAATCACATAGTTACAAATCTCGTTTTAAATGGCATAACAAAAAATCTAAGTAGGCCTAGGGCACATAATAATACCATATGGATAAACCATTACCACAATACCGTGAGGCAAGCTGAGACCACCTCGTAAACAGATTTCAACAAGCGTCAATGAATGAAAATCTGGAGTAAGAAATAAGAGACGATCAATTATATAGAGGCGCTTCCTGGCGTACTGCCACGAAAAAAACCTTCTGTTTATGCTGACTGTGGTTTATTCTTTTGGTCCTATGTGGACTAATTTGTTACTAGGTGCAATCGATTTCAATTATATGAGAATGTTTTTTAAGTATTCTGCATATAAGGCTACGAAAGTAACTATGTCTAACATTTTGAATTAAAGACTTATGATACCAGTCACCCGCTCATATCCTACCATACTGAAATAATCAAAGAGAAATTTGAATAGGGGAAGATCTTCGGGTATCTAAGTCGAATAGAGGCACATGGTTGATTTTCCCTCACTTCTTAATACGTTAAACATACTCATACTAATCGAAATGATGTGAAGAGGCATGTTTTATTCAAGTTTACGAGCACTACCTTGAAAATTCTTTTCCAAAAATTTAACGTATTTATCTATTCGTATACCCAAACATTAAAATTATTATTATACCCCCTCATTAAATATGATTTAAACAATGGACTGTATGACCTACCTTTTAAAGTAAATCTGCTATAATTTGATCCAATGGCAACTAATTATCCTTCCTATTAGACAGGAAATTTGAACTTCGTGTATTCTTTAGGAATACAAAGAACGCTACAATGTTTCAGGAATCAGGATATTGCAGCAATAAGATCTGGAATAGTAGGTAACTATCAAATACATTACTCCGTTAATAATGATTTGACCGCTAGTATACATGTAGAGGAAGATATTTCCTCCGACAAAATTAAAGTGACAATATTGATAAATTTAAACCACCGTGGCTGAATGAAACGACTATTATTTAAAAGAAATTAGTCGTTTATTTTCTAGAACATTCTTTGTTAGAATACTTGGCAGTATATACTTTTGAATTGTGCGTAATTTCAGTTTTGGAAATCTGTGCCTGACTTTTCTTAGCAAGCTTCTTTTGTTTCTTTTCTCTAATTTCCGGTTTACAAATACTTGATTTTCACAATATACATCTGCTATCATTTTGTGTTTTGAATCATACATATTGTGGACGTTCTGGAACAGGTAATTTAATAGTTCTGTTTTTCGCGTCTTATTTCTTTCCAGATTATTTTATCGGGTGTATTGCAACGTAAGAAGTACACAGTCCGTTGCCTAAACCTAAGTTATCAATTTTATATTTAACTTCTATTAATATGGAAGCTAATCTTAAGTTTGAGGACAAGCAAATTATCTCAAGGTAAAGCAGGCATGAGCTTAATAGATGTGAACAAGAATACTAGCTTATCGGACTCAAATGTGTATATTAAGACTGAAAACGACTTGGCATCTATGGGGTTCACATATACTAATAGATTTGGAGAATCTGCATAAAATAAGCAATTTAATTAAAAGCGCAGAATAATGAAATTTATAGCATAAGGGAATAAAAAAATTTAAAATTCTCTGTGTCCCAAATGAGCTTCTACTAATATAATTTATCTGTAATAACTAGTGGATTTTATAACAACAACAAATCATTGCACAATTACCGTTTACAGAAGCTATAAGATATTTTTAAATTGAGCCAAATTCTTATAAAAACTCTTGAAAATATGTAAAGATTTGATTTTCAGAAAAAATTGTAATATATTGCAGCAAAGAAAAAATAAAATATTTTTCAAATAATAAATATTTTTGAAATGTATAAAGAAGCATTGATATAATTTAAATATATAATAAATTAAAGTAGATTCAGTAATTTTATATGTGCCTGTAAACGCCCCGGCTTCAAGTAAATGCCGTACGACGTTACTGTAACGACACAAATCAATCGCCGACATATTGCGTAAATAAAATTCAAATCTATTTACGTTGCACCAATGAGAAAAAAGCAAATTGCCGTTTAACCACGTTAAACGACGTTTAACCAATAGTATGCAAGCACACATTGCATGCTACTTAAGCACGGTAATTTACCATGCAAGTCAGTTGTGACATTTGCATTCTACCTGCCTCGCGTATTTGCTTGATCGGCTGTCAGCGCATATTGCACTTTACCGGTTGTCAATCCCTACTCGTCTTGATGCGAGATACCAGAGAGACGAGCCAATTGAGTGCAGGACCTGCATGACACCATACACAACGCGATCACAGCTCAACCACGGGAGTCAACATTCAACCAGAGTCCACCCAAGGCTCTAGGACATCTTCACTTCGGAAGACTTCAAGCGAACGTATTACCTGGCCCTCTTAAGGGCCCCCATATCAGCAACTAATCTCTATTCAGAGCACCTTAACCGAGTTTGTAACGTCGTACGGCATTTACTTGAAGCCGGGGCGTTTACAAAATTGGCGACCGCGCCAGGATAGTGATTATTGCTCTGATATTTTTGGTATAAATAAAATTGACTTCCTTTTTCATTTATTTGGGATAAATCGTGGTCATCTGTTGAATTTTTTTGGGTATATATATATTATATTCGTGGTGTGTATTGGAGGATATAATAATAGATTGATCCTGGCTTTTCTAAAATTTTGTTGGGTATATATTCGTGAATTTGTGGTGTGAGCATTCAAAGGCTAACGGGGCCTCTGTTCGTCTTCCCTAAAGGAAAATTTCAAATTTTGGAAGCAGTGTGTTATTCTTGCTGTTGAAAATAATGATTCATTGGCACTAAAGGCCAACGGGGCCTCTGTTCGTCATCCCTACAGGACAATTTCAATTTTTGGAAGGAGTGACGCTGTTCTGTGTTGAAATAATAATACATTGTCATCAAAGGCCATCGGGGCCTCTGTTCGTTTTTTCCTTTTGTACTGGACAATATCAAGCAACAGTGGAAGCTGTTTGTGGGACAATTTCAATTTTTGGAAGGAGTGACGCTGTTCTGTGTTGAAATAATAATACATTGTCATCAAAGGCCATCGGGGCCTCTGTTCGTTTTTTCCTTTTGTACTGGACAATATCAAGCAACAGTGGAAGCTGTTTGTGGGTAAGCGTTTCGTTATATATTTATACATTTATATATACATTTTCATATTGCTTATAAATTTATGCTTTTAAGATCCCGTAAGATTGTTAAAATGTCAGGTCCAATTTTAGATATTGATGTTCCTGTTTGGGATGGAGATAGTGAGTTATTTTTTATGCGCGTAGACTCCGCTTTCTCCCTGTTTCCTGATTATGACAGTCATCAAAAACTGTCAAAGGTTTTTGCTAAACTACCTTCTGAATTGCAGCGACGGATTTATCCTAAGCTTGAGGCTATTAGGAAGCTACCTAATCTCATTTTGGGCCTACAAAACGAGGTAGAATCCTTGCTTGGACCCACGGAAACTGAGCAGATAATAAACAAATATGCGCAGTTAGATATGCCAAATCTTGGCTCTATAGAAATACTGAGGGAATTACGGAAACGTTGGTATAAAACCAACATTTCTGACCATGAGGCTAAGGCTGTTTTTATTAACAATCTTCCCCAAACATTAAAACTCTTTGCCAGACAGCTCCCCAACACTCTCTCTATAGATGACTTATCTGAGAGATGTGAGTTAGAATATAGGGTTTTGGAACCCAAAGTGAATCCATTATCCTTTTCTTCACTCCCGCAAGATGATAGAATCTCCTCCTTAGAGAGAACAGTGGCGAACATGGCCAAACTTCTAGAAGGACTGGCCATTAACAAATCGGAGATAAATCATGTGAATGCTCGACCAAAATTCGTTTCCAAGTCAAATTATAATGGTAGGCGGCGATCGAGATCTCCGCAATCATTTAATAAATATGCTCCAAAGAACTGGTGTTATAACCACCAGAAGTTTTTTATGCTTGCCAAGTTTGTCTTTGTCGTTCCGAAGAATTTCCGAATGAGTGTCAATTTCCACAGCTGACGGAGAGGACAACAGACCGCAGGCACAAGGGTGCATCAGTATCGGGAAACGTCTGGCGCAGGAAGTAGAAGACCGTACTTTCTGCACATCAACGGCATCAACGGCGCGACAGGGAAGAAGCTAACTACAATCCGACATCCCTGTCGACTCTTTTCGTCCACGCCGAATTTTTCACATAGAGAACTAAACAGACAATACCGGTCGCAATCACCAGCCTACTTGTTTGCATGACCCGGCCAAACAGCCAAACGAACTTCTGCACCTTCTTGATTTCTAAACTGGCGAAGAGTACATCGTAGACACAGGTGCGGCAGTCTCAGTTCTCAAAGGTGATTCAATGGCTGAGATGTCGCTAGGCTTTCTTCTCGCAACAGCTACAGGCGAGCCCATACCAACTTATGGCTGCCAATACTGCACACTCAACATAGGTCTACGACGTGAATTTTCCCACAACTTCATCATTGCCAACGTCTCACATAATATAATAGGTCTTGATTTCCTTCTAAAATTTCGGCTCATTGTTGATCTTGCCAATCAAAAGATCATCGACCCCTCCACCGGACTTGAACAAAGCTTTTGGACACTTGCCTCCGAGCGTTTGGAGTTACAGGTCATTCAGCCAACCCCAGTGCATCATTTAGCAGAGATATCAGTAGCTCTTCGAAAATACAAATCGCTTTTTGATCTTAACAAATCCGATCTACGAGTCTCCAACACGATGCATCATATCGTCACAGAAGGACAACCTATTGCACTAAAGAAGCGACCACTGGTTCCTGCTAAGCTGAAAGCTGCCCAAGAAGAATTCTCAAGGCTTTTGGAAGAGGGAATCATCAGACCATCGAAAAGTTCATGGGCGTCACCACTGCACTTGGTCTCAAAATCAAACGGATCGTACAGAGCCTGTGGAGACTACCGTAAGCTAAATTCAGTGACAAAATCTGCTGCATATCCTATTCCAAATATCAACACGTTACTTGAAAAACTCAACGGCAGCAATTTCTTCTCAGTGATTGACCTCAGACAAGCGTACCGTCACATACTGGTAGCACCAGAGGATATCGAGAAAACTGCAGTCATCACTCCATTTGGCCTTTTTGAATATCTTAACATGCCTTTTGGACTTAAGTGTGCTACTCAGACATTTCAAAGATTCATAGACAATATACTTCGCGACGACTCTGCTTATTGTATGTCATATCTCGATGACATTATGGTATTCAGTTCAGATCTAGAATCTCATGCGAAACATCTACGAAATGTCCTTTCACGCTTATCCAACCATGGACTCAAGATCAACTGTGACAAGACGCAGATTGCAACTTCATCCGTCGACTTCTTAGGGCATTGTATCACGGCCCAAGGTATTCAACTGTTGCCGTCAAAGACGAATTCAATCAAGAATATCAAGTCACCAAAGACTTTGAGCGATTTGCAGAAAATCCTGGGAGTACTAAACTATTATCGCAAGTTTCTTCCAGGCCTTTCAAAACAACTTTATCCTTTGTGCAGGCACCTGCGGAACCGAAAAGGACTGAGCAAGAATTCCATCATTGCTTGGTCATCCGAAGACGAGGAATTACTTCGACTTGCCATCAACTCGTTAGCAAATGCCACAATGCTAACGCATCCAGATTTCGAAAAGCTATTTCTACCCACGACAGATGCTTCTGAATTCGCTATTGGAGCCACTTTGGAACAAGAGATCGACGGAGTTCGAAGCCTATCAGTTTCTACTTGCGTACTCTCCAACCAGTAGAAACGAGGTACGACACTTTCGGCCGAGAACTTCTCGCCATCCACGACGTAGTGCGCCATTTTATCAGCATCATTGGCAGTAGCAGATTTGTTGTTTTCACAGATCATGCACCACTAGTTAGCGCACTTCGAAACGCAACTCATCTATTGCCAAGTACCCTGCCAGAGTGAAAAGACAGCTTTCTCGTCTAAGTGAATGGCAATTTGACGTCTTTCACGTCAAGGGCAAACAGAACTTTATTGCAGATGCCCTGTCCAGGCAAGACGTCTCTCTACAACCACCTTCGCCGTCACCATTCACTGTCAACTCCGTGGCCCTCAGTGAACCTGCACTAACGCCAACTCTCCTGCGAACTGAACAACGCGGTGACATTTACATTCAAAGATCAATAGCCCGTCACCCAACCAAGTTCATATGCCGTCTGTGGGAAGGCTTACCAATTGTTTACCCCACGGGTACGCAGCCTAACAAGCCAGTTCTGCCGACCAGCCTTCAGAGAAAAGTTTTCGATTCAATTCACTCAATTTCTCACCCATGAAGACAAGCAACTGTCCGACTTCTTACAGATCGTTTCTGGGGTCACAGACTTATGCAGAATGTTAAACGATGGGTCTCAGAGTGTGCAATTTGTCAGAAAAACAAGATCACACGACACACTCGTTCTAGATTGCAACATTTTCGGTCTACTTCTCGCCTAGCCATCGTCCACATCGACATAGTTCATCTGACAAAGGTTCAAGGTTTCAGCTAACTTCTAACTATGATTGATAGCTTTACACGGTGGTCTGCGGTATTACCTCTTGGCACCATTTCTGCAGACGAAGTAACTAACGGTTTTATCTCTGCATGGATATCCAATTACGATGTTCCCAATGAGGTCATCACGGACAGAGGCACTTGTTTCTCATCTGATCGTTTCAAAACCACCTTGCGGTACATGGGATGCATCTTACGCCAGACGACTGCCTACCATCCCCAAGCTAATGGCATGTTAGAGAGAATGCATAGGGAACTCATAGCAGCTTTAGCATCCTCGTCCATTAATGGCAACTGGGCCGATGCACTACCTTTAGTTCTGCTGGCCATGCGTTCCCGTACTCGTGAATCCATTAAAACGTCTGCGTCACAACTCTTGTATGGCATGGATCTACGCCTGCCTAGTCAGCTCCCACGTCTACTACCGGCACAAGATGACCCACAAAACGAAGCTACCCGCCTTCGACTTCATTTCGGTAACATGTCTGAACAGCAGCCGAGACACACGCCTCGTCCAGTCTTCGTTCACCCACAGCTCCACAGCTGCAAGAGAGTACTCGTTCGCAACAATACTGCTGTTGCACCACTACAACCCAAGTATCGCGGTCCTTACCCGATTTTACTAAAACAGCCAAAATACTTCATCATTATGCAAGGCGCTACACCGACATCAGTAAGCATAGACAGGTTAAAACCGTTTATCGAACCACCTGATCCTGAGAGCGTTCAACCTTCTACACACGTCTCAGGCTCCGTCTGCCCACAATCTCAACCTGCTTTGTATAACGCGTAATTAATTTTTTTTTAAACATTAACATTTAACTATAAATTTTTTTAAACTTTACGTTAATTTTTAGTATTTGTCTCACGTGGCATAACCACCTGTTCTTAGCTAACAATTGTGTAGCATTTTTGAACAGTTCTTTGGTATTATGCCACCTCTGAGGCAATGTTCGTATACATTTTTTTATGCAATTACCTTTGATTTTAATGTATATATATTTCACATTATAATGTACTTCTCACACATGACATTACACTGCCCATTTTGGTATGACCAGCTACTTAGTTGCTAACGTTTTCGTGTAGCAACACTAAGTAGTGATCAGCTTCATATCATGGTACAGGCCACTTTCAATGCATATCTCAACTTTATCCATTTCACAAAGACTACTACAAATGCCATGACCACAACGTCGAGCACTTTAGCTCCTTTGGTCGTATACAAACACTGACAATGATCCAACCTGCTTAGGTTTTTATCTTAAACCTGGCAAATTCAGAGGCGATTTACCTCGAAATCTTCACGCTGCGGCTCCAAAAACTTACACTGCTCTATTTTGCCTCACGTGCTATGACCGTCCACTAGAGCTAACAATTTGTGTAGCAATTCCTAGTGGTTACCTGGCATCATATCATTGTTGAAGCAACCAACAAGCATATTTAAGCCTAGCACTTATGGTTCATCATATTTTTCCTTAACTTGGTTCGAACTCTGTCATGCATTTCTTATCTAGCCTCGCAGAGAGGAATATTTTTCCTTTTTTTTCAGAGAGGAAAGTGTTGTAACGACACAAATCAATCGGTGACATATTGCGTAAATAAATTCAAATCTATTTACGTTGCACCAATGAGAAAAAAGCAAATTGCCGTTTAACCACGTTAAACGACGTTTAACTAATAGTATGCAAGCACACATTGCATGCTATTTAAGCACGGTAATTTACCATGCAAGTCAGTTGTGACATTTGCATTCTACCTGCTTCACGTATTTGCTGGATCGGCTGTCAGCGCATATTGCACTTTACCGGTTGTCAATCCCTACTCGTCTTGATGCGAGATACCAGAGAGACGAGCCAATTGAGTGTAGGACCTGCATGACACCATACACAACGCGATCACAGCTCAACCACGGGAGCCACAGCTCACCCAGAGTCCACCCAAGGCTCTAGGACATCTTCACTTCGGAAGACTTCAAGTGAACGTATTACCTGGCCCTCTTAAGGGCCCCCATATCAGTAACTAATCTCTATTCAGAGCACCTTAACTGAGTTTGTAACGTCGTACGGCATTTACTTCTGGAAGCTGGGCAAATTATTGCCTACCAGTTGTATCTACGTTACCGACTTATTTATTTGTAAGGGTGTCTGTCATTTCGAAAATAATTATAAGTAGAAACAATTTACAAATGATTCCTTCGAGAATTTAGGTTAAACTATTGCTATGTAAAATAAAATATTAGGAATATATTAGGATATCATTATTTATTTGTTGAAATTTTACTTGATTAGTTAACTTATAATTTTTAATTCAAGATACTTTTGATTAGTTGATCCTTGTTGCGCGTGTTTTTACAATTTGTCTTAACGTTAAGTGACATAAATATCAGTAGGTTTTATTTTCAAATAATAATAATAATTTTATTTTTTGAAAGAATTGCATATTGTTCATATTTGCGTCGAGAAATATTAGTGATGCATATTTAGTTGGAAGAATAATCCAAACTGTATATGCCATTTGATCACTTCCATACTAGTGTCCTTGACACGCCAGACTCAGATATCCAATGTGGGTGGTGTTGAGGCTCCTAACCTATTCGAGTCTGTAAGCCCCATAGATGCCAGATCGCTGGAAGTCCTAAAATTCACAGTAGAGTCAGATAGGGTTATATTATTATTTGCGTCACTCAAGTTCAAGTCCGCTACGTCCTCAAATTTAATATCGGTATCCATGAATATAAGGGATAACAATTAAATCGATACTTATTGTTAGGCAATCGGAATGCGAAAGTTGGAAAGCTGTTCCACTCAGCAAAAATCTAGAATGAGATAAACATGAACCACCGATGAATCAAATATACCTGTTCCAATGCTCCTCTTCAATGTTATTTTATATCAGAACAAAGGCAATTGATGGAGAAATATATTTGATGATGATGTAATCGTTTACTAGAGAAAATGTTAAAATGCAGCAGACCAAAATTACAATACCAGTCACGAATCGAGATACTCGAAAAACTGAAAATAGCGCACAATTTAAAATCAAGTATTTAAACAAAGAATGTTCTGGAAAATAAAAAGAAAAAAATTCTTTTTAAATACAATTCGTTACAATCAGCTATGGTGGTTTAAATTTATCAGTCAATGTTATTTTACATAAGGCGGAGGATTTAACATCCTCCACAGTGGAATGATCACCAATTAAATTCCTCATTGCTTTCTTTTAAGCTGAATTTTTTAAGTGCCTTGATCGACTGCTCTGTATCTTCTTACTCAATTCTGTTATCCACTATATTAAAATAAGATACATAATAATACATTTATTTGGCAACAAGGACCAACAGACCCAACCATCGAAATAACAAATCTTAGGTAGGATATGTGGAGATGATTGAAATTGTGACTAGCAAAGCATTTAACTAAAGGGGAAAGAGGAGTTGAGAAAGAGACGTGCTTTCATCAACTTCATGATAGTTCAATCTGGTGAAAAAGAGATTCCGTTTGTCTAGACAGGATCAACTGTAGTACAATCCATGAATGGTTCGAGCATCAATGCGGGGTAGGCTGGTGTCGGATAGAAGAATTTGAATGTGAGTTCGAAAAGTGATTGCGGACCGGTAGCAGACGTCGACCGACGAAGTTCTTTGTCGTGGATATTGAATTTCAGTAGGGTAGTATTGACTAGGATGAAGTCGACTAGATTGAAGCTTGTGTCACGTGCAGGGTTCACTGGCTTCCATTGAGCGAGGTTATGACTGATGGTAGGCGGGGGGGAATCAATGTCGGGTAGTCCGTATGCTTACCGTCTCTCTGGATGCCACTGCGAACCTTTCTGGAGTGAAAAGAATATCCAATAATATTTACTTAAAGTGAATCTGGGATCCTTCCCGTGATATCAATAAGAATAATAATTCGTGGTCAATATAAATAATTTATTATTAAAGTATCGTGCAGGTATTTTTTATAAAGGAAATCAGATAGATCTATATCAGAACAACACTACTTTAGAGGAGGATATTTACTCCGAAAAAATGAATTTCTTTTTTCAAGCCAATGTTTACAAATTTTATTACTATTCAAACATAGTACTAAGCAAAGATATTTCTCTAGACGATGATTACCTAGTTATTTGTAGCAAACAAATAACTACGAAGTAAAAGTAAACTATGAAAGAATCATTTAGTTTTAATTGAGTTTTTTGTATTTTTTGCCTGATGCATGTGATCCCCGTTAACTTGTAGGAACCTGATTTTCAAAGTAAATTTCTGTTACAACGAGAACAGGTTATTTATTTTGGTGTAGTTTTTCTGTGGGTAACATGGAGGTTAATCTTAAATTTTGCGGTCAACTGATATGTTGGTTCAAGAAGAGCAAACCATCTTATCAGACTCCTATTCGCACACTAAAACTTAGTCGGAATTGACATCTATGGGCTCTCGTCAGCTTATAGGGCTGGAGCCTCTGCACTACGTACCATATATCTAAAAATCTAAAGAATGATTAACAAAGTCAACAAAGAGAAAACATAATTTTCGACAATTTAAACAAATAAAATTCCAAAAAATGAAATATTTTTTAAGCATAACTTTTCTTATAAAACCAGTGGTAACTTTAAATATCCAAAAATTAATTTGTAGATGTATACTCAAATATAACGTGGTCATTCTTCGGTTTCTTGACGGCTCTCCCTGAACGAGTTTCAACATGTGCTGGTACTGCGCTAGGTTTTACTTTCATATTGTTCAGATCTCTTTTTTTCGGTTGTCTCAGCTTTTTTCACATTTGTCTATTTCTTCTTCTTTTTCACACATCCTCGAGTCAGATCTTGCCTTAGCGTCTCGGTTCTATGATGGGTATCGTTCCTCAGTTTCCTCCTCAATCCAGTTAAACTGTGGAACGCAATGATACAATGCACCACTCTTCCGTGCCATTCACTTATTATAATGCATTTTTATCAGTCATTAGTTTGAATTTGTATGGCCCCATAAAAAACGAAGTTAGACAATTTTTTCAGCTCTCGTTGGTCATATAATACCAGTTTTAAATATTATAGTTTTCATTGGAGCAAAGTGACTCAGTTTGTATCTCACTGCGCCTATAATCCAATTTACAGTCGAGACGACTTTGATCGTCTATTAGATCTCCAGCTAACATCATTTGCTCTTCATAAATAAACTCTGCTATGGGTGATCTTAACTGTGCTATGCATGTTCCGCATTGCATGCAAAACTGTAGGCAACTCATTGCATTAGATTTTGGATTGTATGCAATTTTGTGTCTCACTTCAATCCCCATGATATTAATGACCTAAGAAATAGTTCAGACATAAACTAACTATTGCGATCACTAATTAGCCTTACCGGTATATCATATTATGATACCCTATTACCAAGAACATGAGTTGGATTTCCTGTGCTGCCATATGCTTTAGAATTGCAATTTCAAACTGTCGACTGAATCGATTAATCATTGTGAGAAGATACTCTTAACCAAAGTTTTCTGGCATTTCTACAATATCGCTGTACAAGTGCATAAAACGACCTGTTTGTATTCCAATTGTTTTCACTTAGGTCATAGTATGTCGCCAAACTTTGTAAGTTTGACAAATCTCTTATTTCTTTCGACATTTTTGGGCATATATCCCTATCCATGAAAAACCTGATAGTTGCCTTAATGGAAAGGTGACCAAGTTCTTGCAGCTGTTGAATTATTTTGTACATTAACTCCAAAGGTACATACGGTCTAGGATGGTTCCTGGAGATTTAACACAGTAACCGCATATTTCCAACCTTCTTGCGCGTGTATGCTGACTTCTTAGCCAACTCAGCTACTAAAGGATCAAAAATCTGCGCTTCCACCAATTTTTGGGGAAAATCAATCGAAAATGCAATAGAGCCGACGAATGGCTCCGACCGCCTCAAATCTGTCTGATACGTATGATTTACCTGATTTTCGGATTGTGTACCGAATTATTTGAATCCACTGTCATCCTGATTTTTCCATATATTTCGACCTCCGGATACGGAGGTCTTTTTCAATGGCAAACACATCACACACTTAGTTGATACGTATGATCTCCAGAGAGTGTCCACGACCACATTCTCTTTTCCCGAATAATGAGAAATAATCATTATGCACTGCCATACAAAAGTCAAGAGTGACTAATGTTTCACTGCCATATAACCATAAGAAGTGATTATATATATATATATATATATATATATATATATATATAACGACAAAAATAATTTAAACACAATCATTATAATCAAAGCTGCGATCTCGATATGTACACCTGACCCATTAATTACTTACATATGGCAGTATAAACTAAGAACTGTATAGTGTACTGAATGAATTGCCTTTTCTACACTATAAAATTCTTAGTTTATACAGATATATCTAATTAATTAATTGGTCTGGTGCTTATATCAAGATTACAACCTTGATTATAATAATTTTTATCACCGCCCACGCAATCAATGTTTGTTTAAGCATAGCACAAGTAGGTTACCAACAACGAAAAAACCAGCTTTGCCATCCGTAGACGTATTTTTGGATATGCCAAAAAGTGCTCGCTAGAAAAACAAATAAGGCTCCATCAACTTTGTTGGCTCGGTCACGTTTTGCGTATGCCCTCATTTCGATTGCTCAGTAGAGCTCTGTTCTCTCATCCAGCACCAGAATGGCGTAAGAAACAAGGCTGACAGATTTTTAGATGGTAGAAACAGTTGAAATCATTTACATCCTGGATGGGGTCTATGTGCACATCATAGTTCTTTTTTAGAAATCTCTCGCGAAATGGCATTGAATTGAGCTCAGTGGCGATCTTTCTGCAGATGGCTAGTAGAATCATCTTAGTAACTTTATTTTCTTAGCATGGCCAAGTTAGCTGCGAGGTTTTGTTTGTTTATGACGTTATAAAGTGAAAACATATGAGCTCCATCTAAAGGAAAAATAGACTAACCAAGTTGTATTGGCTAGTATATAACTGAAAATTGTGTGTAGTGTAGTGTGCGGCAGGGTTGCTCAGTGGTTAGAGCACCAGATTCCGAAGTAGACGTGCCCAGGTTCGAGCCCTGTCCGCGGCAAATTCTGGCCAGTGCATGATGAGTTCCCAATAAGGATGAAACCGGTCTACTGGATGAATTCCTTTTCTACGCTCTAAAATTCTTAGTTTATACTGATAATGTAAGTAATTAATGGGTCAGGTGCTTATATCAAGATCGCAACCCAGTTATAATAATTCTTATCACCACCCGCGCAACCAATGTTCGTTTAATTATGTGAATGTTCATTTCAATACCACTTCCCCATATAGTGTGGTGTCTGATCAGTAATGACAGATTTGGGATAATTAGTTGGAACTTTGGGTCTAAATGGGTGCCGTATGTGCTCCACCTAAAGGAAAAATACACTAACCACGTTACATTAGTTAGTGTATAACTGAAAAGTATATGTAGTGTAGTGTGCGGCAGGGTGGCTCACTGATTAGAGCACCAGATTCCGAAGCAGACGTGCCCAGGTTCGAGCCCTGTCCGCGGCAAAATCTGGCTATTACATGATGAGTTCCCAATAAGGACGAAACCGGTCTACTGGATGAATTGCCTTTTTTACACTATACACTTCATAGCTTATACTGACATATGTTAGTAATTAATGGGTCAGGTGCTTACATCAAGATCGCAACCTTGATTATAATAAATGTGCTATGCTTCTCAACCACCAATGGTCGAATACCTGTAAGCGTCTAAATCAACTCTAAGAGGCCAAGTTTCATTAGCGTATAGTAAAACTGCGTGTACGGTTGCATTGTAAACATGACCTTTAAGGCAGAATGAATTACTCGCGTTTCTTTATAAATGTCGAATGTTCGAGAATGCTAGTCTAGCTTTCGCGATTCTCATTCTCACCTCCTAATCTATCAATAGGGCTCCCAAGGTATGTAAATATTTCACCTTTATCTAGATCTTCATTCTGCAATCGCAGAGTTGGAGTGAGTGTTTTGTGATCCTGTACAAGTATCTTACATTTATATGTGTGAATTTGGGTTTTTGCTATATCGCTTTACACACAAGACCAAACCTCGCAGTTAATTACGACAATTTTTGGCAAGATGATAAAGGTAATGTATCTACTGGAAATCTGCAATAAGATCGTAACAAAATGCGATTCAACTTCACTGCCAATTCTTTTAAACCACAGTTATCCGTGTTCAGTAATGTGTTCAGCGAATCGTCCCACTGTTTGCTCGAGATTACATGCGCCATATAATCAAGTCCATCTTATATAACATTTTTAACAGACTGAATAGCGTTCTGATTCTTAGCTTTCGTTTGTGGCAAATACGTATAAAAATTACATTGTTTATAAACTATATTGCATCATATGGACATTGCCGGATGCATCGTATTGATCTCTTACCTTTATAGTCAACATTTAAAAATATTCATTTTATCTACCACGTGTATATTAACTGTTTTTAGTAGTAGTAGTAGTAGTAGTAGTAGTAGTAGTAGTAGTAGTAGTAGTAGTAGTAGTAGTAGCAGTAGTAGTAGTAGTAGTAGTAGTAGTAGTAGTAGTAGTAGTAGTAGTAGTAGTAGTAGTAGTAATATATTGCTTCGAGGCTCATCTGTTCCTTTCCTGTTCCACACATTCAGGATGCTGGAGTTGAAGTTCTCCTGGGCAATAAACTAGTCGATCTTGACTATGCGGACGATATCGTACTATTATTCGACAATCGGTATGCTGCCCAGGCCACCTTGAATAGATTAACAGACGTTGTTCCGCCTTTCGGTATGAAATTCGCACCTTCTAAATGTAAGATACTGTTACAGGATCACCCACCACTCACTCCAACGTTGCGACTGCAGAATGAAGATCTAGACAGTCGACAGGTTTACATATCTTGGGAGCTCTATCAATAGCTTAGGCAATATGTCCGACGAGGTAAGAATACGAATCATGAAAGCTAGGTAGCCTTCGTCATTTGAAATGGAGAAACGCGAATATTTGCTGCCTTAAAGGTCGTGTTTACAATGCATCCGTACGCGCAGTCTTACTATACGCTAGTGAAACTTGGCCTCTTAGAGTTGATGATCTGAGACGCTTACAGGCATTCGATCATCGTTGTTTGAGAAATATAGCACATGTTGGTTACCAACAACGAATAACTAACGTTGACATCCGTAGACGTATTTTGGATCTGCCAATAAGTGCTCCTCGTTAGAAAAACTAATTAGGTTTCATCAACTTCGTTGGCTCGGTCACGTTTTGCGTATGCCCTCATTTCGATTGCTCAGTAGAGCTCTGTTCTCTCATCCAGCACCAGATTGACTTAAGAAACAAGGTGGGCAGATTTTAACATGACAGAAGCAGTTGAAGTCACTTACATCCAAATTGGGTTGTATAGGACCCACTCGTCTGCCAGGATGCGATCCTCGTGCACATCACAGTTCTTGGTTAGAAACCCTTAGCGATATGGCAGCGAATCGAGCTCAGTGGCGATATTGTTGCAGATGTCTAGTAGAATTTACTTCGTAACTTTCTTTTCTTAGTAGGGCAGGGTTAACTGCGAGGTTTGGTTTGTTTATGGCTGGATACAGTGAAATCCACAAGGAAGCTGCATTGCTGATGTTGCCTTCCAGAATGCTAACTTGGCCATAATGGTGTTGTGGAGAGGTTTGGTTTGCCTCATTTCTGTGAGTTATCCCGATATAGTTACTCATAGTGGCTAAGTATTTCTTCTCTCTCTGCCTCTCTCTCTCCTAAATCTAACCAATAATTTGTCTAAAATATTCTCTCTGTTTTCATTTATATACTTTTTTCACTCCTTATGGTTATTTGGCAGTGAAAAATTAGTCACTTTTGACTTTTGTATGGCAGGACATGATGATAATGATGCTGATGTCCATCTGACTTCGTTGTTTCCTCTTTCGTTGTTAATGTTACATTCGGTGACCATTGTACAATTTGTTGCTTTCCTTTATCTGTGTCCAGTCAAATGCTTTATTGTGCTGATGAAAATTTTGAACATTCAGCTGTTTGACATGCAGTGTTTCATAAATGCTTAAGAATCCTTCGAATCTTCCCTTTTGAAGAATTTAGAAACTAGCTGTACTCACTTGGTGCCCTGTATGGATTCTATGATTATTAATTGCGAATTTGTTGGACAGCGCTACTCTTGTTATAACTGTTAGGGCATGTATTGATGCATTTTATTCCGAAGTATGTGCTACATATATACATTTGAAATTTTTAACAACAAGAGATTTGGGAAAGAAGACAGCTGATCTTTAACATAAAAAAACATTACTCTTTGTGTTGAATTAGATAATTACCGTGGTTCTCATAATTCTGGCTGTGCTCCTTGTCATTATGGAGGGTGGAAGATCAACTCTGAAATGTAGGTTCAGGCAGATTTTTCTATCACTGTCTTCTGTTATGCGAACCGGGATAAGTCTCATGTTAACCTCATTGAATTTATCCGGATAACTGTTCATTTGCGAGATTTTAAAATGCTCTAACTGAACAAGAACGCGAACATTGAAACAATAACATCATTGGATGTAACGTCACCGTTTATACCTATTTCATTAACAAAAACAACAGCCATCCTCTTTGAATTAATCGAAGATGAATATCCAGACTGTACGATGTTTGTGAAGGACACGAACAAACTTATATTGGCCTGCACAGCAAACGTGCAGATTCTATTTAATGGCATTTTCCTCCGTAGGTGCAATAGTGTTCTCATGGAAAGTTGTATAGCGCTGTTCCCAAACAGATGCATACATGTATCTTCTAGAAAAAACTGCTTTTATTCTAAAAACTAAATAGTAAAAGTTTTTAAAAAGAGCCAAATAAAGCCCAGATTAGCAATAAACTGATACTAAATTAATGACCAGCGATCATAATTAGACATAATTAATAGCTCGTCAATACAAATCTCAAATCATACATAGTTCCGACATAAAAAATACAACCTCAACATACTTTCATCCATTGATTTGGAAAAAAACATTTATACTCAACAGTAAGTTTAAGTTTTAGTATAGTGAATATTATGCATAATAGTCTTGTTAAGATCTTACCGAAATATTCAGAAATAAATCTACTTTCATCTATTCAATATTTGTGTTTCTCAGCCTATTGTTAATATTTAATAGTATATGCATTTCACTGTTCCCAAGTATAAAAGGGGAAAATATCGCTTTCTACCACATTCTAAGCCTTGAAAAGCCATTAAATGCATATTCTGAAGTCAAGCCATACGAATATCATAGCTAGTTAATCTCCCCATGTTTGTGTTGCTGATAGTCAGAAAATTCCTTGCCTTCCTATGAATAGAACGTGCTTGGTCATAAGGTGCATGATGACTGCTTCTACCGTGCTCCGCATCACATCCCGAGCGTTTCACAGTGAGGGCCCCTGATTAAGGCTCAATTATTGAAGATTTTTATTTGTTATGAGTTCTTCATTTTTTGACAGGATTAAAGTTCTGATTGGCCTAGTTGTATGTTACATAGCTTCTTTTCTTCCACAAGCTACACTGTAAGTAAAAACAATCGTTTTCATTCATTTCATAGTTGCATATGAACCGTAAAATAACGCTAGGTCGTCTATTCCTTATGCTAGGTGACAACGTATTTCATAACCAACGCATAAATGAAAGCATTTTCATAATTATGCAGCACTGAAGCCTTACCTTGTAATACTGTACTATTTCTGTTGTTATTGATAAAGAGATGCGAACTCGATGCGTACTTGGAAATGGGGATCAATCGGAACTTCGCAAAACTGATAATGCAAAGCGATAATTCACGAAAGAAAATCGTGGATACTCTAAATTTGACGCTCGCACTGCGCAATTATTCAAGAACTTTCTAACAGAAAGAGCTAGTTGTTTTTTTATAATTCATACTCAATTTCGCCTACTCACATATATGCATGCATCCCAGAAGACATAGAACTCATCTCAGAACACATTTGTAATTTTGTGGATTGGTCCAATTGCTCTGACAAAAGAGCCCATTATCGAGTTCAATCTTTAGGAAATATAAAGAATTTTACGTATTCTGGAGAAACTTGTGTGTGATATCTTCTGATGAAAGTGCTGGAAAAGGTCCCGCAACGTCGGGAATATTGGATTGAGCATTAAAATTACATCAAACAATGAAACTGAGAATAGAATGTCATTCAAATCACGAATTTCATCAACACATGCTCCGAATATATCTATAAGTAAAATAAAGAGCATAACCAGTCTTTACCGGTTCAAATTATAACTCGCGACTTATTGAAAATCTTGCTAGTGATGCTTAAATTGTACAAAATTTGCCTTCAATGACTCAATTGTTATTTTCGTTGAAATGAATTATAATATATGTATATATTTGGCTATATTTAATATATATATATATAAATATTTTAGATGTGCATATAGCAAAGTAACACATTCGTGATTGTTCTAAAATATCTATCATGCCCTACCTGGACAAGAAAATGTGTGAGGGGTTTAAAACCTATAAGGTAATGATGTATTTCTTACTTAGCTAATTGTGTTCAGTATTCTGCGATTGACACATCACCGTTTTCCATTTACGTTATGCACCCGTTTTGGAATCGACTTGTTGAGGTAAGTGTACTTATTTGTCTTATATATGATAGTATTTTCCAAGGTGGCTAGCCCCTAATCTGATTACACTGATAGGATTTGGTTTCTCCACTTTGATGTACCTACTATTGGCTGTTTACAACACAGATTTTCATCATGCAGAAAATGTGCCCCGATGGTTGTGGTTTGCCTCCGGTATCATGGTGCTTGTTGCGCATTCCTTAGGTAAACTTGATGCTAAACCAGATTGTGTTTAAAATTAAAAATAAATTATGGTTTATAGTGAAGATTCTGCTAGAAATTCTTCAAAGAATGATTACCTTGTCAAATTCAGTATTCAATCCTGCTGATTCCATCCATGTTCATGCTTTGCTCCATCAACTCAATCGCCACGACAATGGACTCCATCGGTCGACGTCTACCTCCGGGCCGCCATCTTTTCATCTTCATCTTTGTTTTCGATCTCACATTCACCTTGAAGCTCTGTTACTTCATGGACTATCTCCAATTGATCTTGTCTAGTCAAATGGAACTTCGTTTCTATTTATTTTTCACCAGATTGAACTATCTTGAGGTTAATGATAACTTTTCCCTTCCCCAACCCCTCCCCCTGCTATTAAATACTTTGCTAGTCACAATTCCACTCACCTCCACATATCCTACCCTTGATTTGTTATTTCAATGGTCGGGCCAGTTGGCCTTTGATGCCAAATAAATGTATTGTGTATTGTGTGTGTGTGTGTGTATTATATGATAAAGAAGTATTTATTCGGAAACTGCTCGAAATGAACTCACGGGTTGCTTATTTTATATTTCAGTTCACATATTTTTATGCATTTATAATTTAATAATAATAATACATTTATTTGGCATCAAAGGCCAACTGGCCCGACCATTGAAATAACAAATCAAGGGTAGGATATGTGGAGGTGAATGGAATTGTGACTAGCAAAGTATTTAATAGCAGGGGAAGGGGTTGATGAAGGGAAAAGTTATCATTAACATCAAGATAGTTCAATCTGGTGAAAAAAAATAAAAACGAAGTTCCATTTGACTAGACAAGATCAATTGGAGATAGTCCATGAAGTGTCAGAGCCTCTAGGTGAATGTACCTAATAGTTTCAGTTATTGAGCCAGATTATCTTTGTTGCCAAAGATATTGTATAATTATTATTAAACACGATATTAATGCACAGTTGACGGATACAAAACCAATAAAGATAAAATTTCCATTATTATATAACAGTTTGGCACGGAATACAGATTTACAATAATCAAGGATATACCCACCTCGCGCAACAGACTGACGGAAACAAAAAACTATCTAAATAATTAATACTATCTAACATTGTAAAACTTTTCAAAATTTAAATGATTCATTAAATCGAAAATAAAAACTATTGTCATTTCAAATAAAAAATAGTAATCAAATATAAAAAAGTTTATTAATTACATTAGTCCATAAAATAGTCAAAACACATAACTTTTAATTGGTAAAATATTTCAAGGTTAATTTAAGGAGCCGCGGTTACTATATCAATGTCAAAATAATAATAATAATAATACATTTATTTGGCATCAAAGGCCAACTGGCCCAATCATTGAAATAGCAAATCAAGGGTAGGATATGTGGAGGTGAGTGGAATTGTGACTAGCAAAGTATTTAATAGATTTGTGAAAAAATATTTTGGAGAATATCTTTATTGTAAAACAGGTATGTACAATAGCATTTAAAACAAGCTATTTTTCGCCAAAACTGAACTGTACAGCAATAGATGGTATTTGTATAGTAAATTTTTGGAAGCAAGTGCTATTAGGTAGGATTAAACACATATTTTATACATCAATGTACAGGAAGCTGGAAACGCACAGGTGGTTACAAGGAACACACACACAATCAATTCTCCAGTTTATATCAAAATCAATAACGAACTTATTATGTTTATTTATCCGAAGATTAAGGATGCTGCACTCAACAGACTTCGATGTGCGCAATTCGTTTTCGATTCTGGCTTATAATATTCTTTAATTTTACAAATGCCAATAATGCTCAGTGTGCTATGTTGGCTGGACTGGCTGATTACTAAAGAAGCGAATTTAAATCATTTGAAATTAAGCCAACTGGCGTAGATGACGACATACCTGAAAGCATTGCTTATAAGTATCACATTGAATTCGGAGGGCTGTCAGGTATATTTCAAAGAAAACAACTAATAAGAGTTATTCACAGGAGAAACTATTGTATGCAACATCATTAATTATCATTTACATAGGAAAAAAGAATTTCGTAAATTATTTGAAAGATTTAACAGTTAGGTACTGTGTGTTTACAGTCCACATATAACCATGAACCATTTAGACAATTATATGGCAGTTAAACATTAGTCATTTTTGGCTTTTGTATAGCTCTGCATGATCATGATAACGTTTTGTTGCGAAGAACTAATATTGATGAATCGCCAGCAAGCACGAAACGAATATGCACATGAGATTATACTTTTCGTTCATGCTGATATTTGTTTATCCTTATGGTCCTATTGGAAATAATTTGTTACTAGGTTCGCAACACCTAATACACAATTGGTGAACAGTTTGTGCCTGTATGTGCGTGTGCGCGTGCCTCAGTACGTACGTTTCTCGCATCTTGGCTATTGTTGTTTAATGTACGTGTTTAGTCTAACTTAATCACACTTGCTTTCCAAAAATTGCCTTTATAAAGTACGAAATATTGGATTAGAGTTGAGCTCAGGCGCAAATCAAAATGGCTTTCATACAACTTTGTTGAATATACCTGCTTTTCTATAAACTTATGCTTCAATACACGATTTGTTTCTTAATTCACATTACGATTGTTTATTTCTTCGAATTAGAAATTTATGAAGAGTTTAACTTGCCTGTTTTATTAGTTCTGCTGCGTGCATTATGTCTCAATAAGGAATACTATAAACCACTCACTGAGTTGTCAAACAATGAAATAAATTTTCCATTCGATAACGGTTAATTAAGCCAAATCACTAAACGAACATTGGTTGCGTGGGTAGTGATAACAGTTATTTAAATATAGGTTGCGATCTTGATGTAAACACCAGTCCCATTATATACATACATTTGTCAATATAAATTAAGTATTGTATATTATAGAAAACGGCAATTCATCCAATAGACTGGTTTCAACCTTATTGGGTGCTCATCACGTAATGCCCAGAATTTGAAGGAGTTGCATTGATGCGCACCTGGAATAATTGTAATTACCTAATCTGCGTTTTGACTAACGCAGCTTTCATTGTTCCAGTAATTTTCTTTTGACAAAATATTTCGGCCTTGCTTACCGTAGGCCTTCATCAGTTGCATTTCACGAAACAAATGAAGCAAGTGTGTTATTTCCTCTAGTCATAATATTTATATACCTCAGACTGACCTTTCATTAGATATTCGCGTGTCACATATGTGTGTGTGTGTACATTTTCATAACCGTTGTTTTCATCTAACTAATTTCGACCAGAGTGGCTGAATAATAATTTATCAATTGCATGCAATAACTATTCGTTTTTTAACACACTCAATGTAAATGACGTAACTGAGATGGGGGAGACCCATAATTCAGAAACACTCGTCATAAAAACATGCCATGAGTGATTAAACCAGAAGTCCGAAAGACTAATGCACATGTTAAATTACAATTCAAACCACTAGGTTGTACTCAAGATAGAGAAGTTAATAACAGTTATTGGCGCACGCCACGCATGTCCATGTGTATGTGTATGCATAACTAAAAAACTTGGTTAAATTATTTTATTTTGATACACATGTACGTACATCTAAATGAAACTGTAGTCAATAGACGTTAATTTACCCTTTGCACGCGTCAGACAAATTATTACTTCTAACTATTGTATTATTAGAATATTTCCAATGGATAGGGTGGGGGTGTAAAACAGAAAATTAAGGTTGAAATCACTATTTGTTTTAAAATCAAATGAATAGTTAGAGATGAAATTTTGAAGACTATATTCATAATAATTGTTTATTCATTTGTTGAATAAAAGCCCACTAATTATTCAATCTTAATCTGACGTTCTTAATCTTTTACTGGAGCTAGCTTCAGTTACCAATTCATGCAATCGCCTTTTTCTTCCACTAGCTAGTGCAATATTCCAAATCGGACCTAAAGATTTTTCAACAGCTGTTTCATTCATAACATTATCTCTAGATTTAATTTCTATAGATTCCCTAATCAATCTCGTCATCCTATTACGACTACATATTGCTATGCGTTTGCATTCCTCCCAGTCGATAGTATGCCCAGTCTCCACTACATGACGAGCAAGATCAGATTTAGCAATATGTCCATATTTACACGCAGTTTTATGTTCACCTCTTCTTACTTTGATTGGACGCATGGTTTCACCAACATACTTGAGACTGCAATCATTGCATGGGATCTCATACACTCCTGAAGTGTCTAAGGGTTCAATCTTTTCTTTTTGGTTAGGGAGTATAGTGCCTAGTGTAAGGGGCTGTTTTAAAACGGTCCTTATATTGTATTTTAAAGCTATTGATTTCACTTTCCTACTTAATATAGAGTCCGGTAATACCATGACCTTCCGCTCTTCCTTATCCTTATCCGCTTTTGTGTATCTCAAACTAGGATTAAATTTCTTCACCATGTCCCTCATTGTTGTATCTATTAAATGAGGAGGGTAACCATTAGTCTTAAATATATCGCGTAGTCTGTCTAATTCTAACTTCCTATGCTTTATATCTGTTAACTTGAGACTTCTTAATGTTAATGACTTTAAGATCCCGACTTTCATACGAAACGGGTGATTGGACTTGAAATTAAGAAGGATTCCTGAATAAGTATCCTTCCTATAAATATCTCTTCCCAATTTCAGACCATTTCTAATTAATTTGACATCTAAAAATGGTAATTCACCCGACGATTCCCTTTCTAAGGTAAATTGTAGTTCGCTCATTAGATTAGCTAAATTTAACAAATTTACCAATTTATTGTCACCATGGTTCCAGATTAGTAATATATCATCCAAGAAACGTAGGTACAGTTTTGGTTTCAATGGAGTCTTATCCAACAGATTATTTTCCAAATAATGCATAAAGATATTGGCTATTGGGACCGATAAAGGTTGTCCCATTGGAACGCCTCTAATTTGTTTATAAAATTCCTTACGAAATTTAAAATAAGTGGAGGACATACAAATACACATCATCTCCATGACGTGTCCTAACGTCATTTTGCTTCCTTCTAATATTAGTGGGTGATCAACTAGGAAACGTTTAAAACAATCCAGAGCCTCAGGTACCGGTATATTTGTGTACATAGATACTACATCTAAGCTTACTAATCTATCCTTTTCATCTAGTACACATTTATCAACAATTTCAACCAAATGATATGAGTTAAGCAAGGTATGTTCTAAGAAATAGGAATATTTTCTTATTCTATGGCACAAAAACTTTGAAATTTTATATGTTGGGGAGTGTTGTACATTCACTATAATTCTTAAAGGATTACCCGGCTTATGCACTTTAACTAAACCATAAACTCTGGGTGCAACCGTATCTCTTTGAATGAGAGTGTTACCATGCGTCGAATCCAATTCTTCATTAGCAATCATTTTATTGATTAATAATTTTACTTGCCCTTGTAATTTATCAGTAGGGTCTTTTGTTATTTTAGTGTATACTTCAGCATTACTTAACTGTTCTATCATTTTATTGTTATAATCAGATTGATTCATCAGAACTGTAGCTCCTCCTTTATCCGCCTTAAGACATATAACATTATTTGATACTAAATCTTTTCTGAGACGTTTAATTTCATAATTAGGCTTAACTTTATCCTCTTTGTGTGTTAAAACCAATGAGGCAACGTCTAATTCAAATTTCACCTTATCATTATCCGAAAGAAGCTTTGCCGTTTTGACAGCCTCAGTAATTAATTCGTTTCTAACCGATCTTTCATTAGGAATAGCCATGTTTAAACCACGGTTAAGTAGTTCAACTTGATCCTTCTTAAGATTTAATGTTGATAGATTTACTATTCTATTAGTCCCGATTAAATTATCACTTTCTTGGGGTCTATAAATTCCCAAGTCAGCTAATTTTTTATCGTGTCTAATTCTTACTTTTTTTATTTCTCTATTACGGGCTTTATCACTGAAATCCTCAATGCATTTAAAATCATCTACGTGCAAAAGAGAAGTTAACATCGATCTTAGTTTAGTTTTTTTCTGAATAAGTATAATCTTACGTTTAACTAAATCACGAATCAAAGTTTTTATAATATTTATACAAAGGTCATGTTTAAGAGACATGCCATAAGCATTTAACTTAAAATTTAGTTTAAA
Source organism: Eudiplozoon nipponicum (assembly GCA_029291075.1). Lineage (NCBI taxonomy): Eukaryota > Metazoa > Platyhelminthes > Monogenea > Mazocraeidea > Diplozoidae > Eudiplozoon > Eudiplozoon nipponicum. The sequence goes on along the minus strand of JAQBSW010005059.1, from coordinate 7,873 downwards.
ACGAAAACATTTAGGAATAACATCATGTTTTAAACAAATACTTAAAAAGGAAATATTTGACACTTGCCTCACGATTTGTTGTTTCATTAGCGTATATTTATTATACCATTTAACGGCATTTCTGTTATAGTTCCATGTTAAATGTTTCTTGAAGGAGTTGCATTGATGCGCACCTGGAATAATTTGCCGCAGACAGTGCTTTCGTCACAGATTCCGTAGCAAACGTGCCCAGATTCGAGCACCGTCCGCGGAAAATTCTGGACAGTACGTGATGAGTTTCCAATAAAAACGTGACCGGCCTACTGGATGAATTACTTTTTCTACACTATACAATATTTTGTTTATACGGACAACTGTATGTATATAATGGGATTGGTGTTTATATCAAGATGGCAACCTTATTCTAAATAATAAAGTCATATTCTTGGTTAATCATATTGACTACGGTAATATTAATCTTAGTGTTAAAAGGGCACTCATGGAATGAACGAGTCAGACACGAAGAGAAGCGTTCGCCACTGACGCTTAAAAAATCATAGAGTTATGAGTAGCAAACTATCTAGAAGAAGGATAAATTTTAAAATAAAACGACTTCACAATAACGTGAATTTAACGACCTGATATTACTTTATATTTAACTTTTCCAGGAATAATGCAACGATTAATTATCGCATGCTGAATCTTACGATACACAGTATTAATAGGATGGCTCTATCTGTTGGATCATGTATAGTGGATTAACCAAATGAGCTTCATATTGAGGCCCTGGTGTGGAAAGCTCTTGTATACCATTTTGCTGAAGTGGCATTATCGCCGCGTACTTGTCGGAACTTGATTTTGAACGGCGATTGCGTTCACCTGATCATTGTGTGAGAAGGCCAATTACACATCCTGTTAGCCAGACCTTCTGGAACCACAGAAGAGTAGACCAACACTCTGGTAGCGGTTATTATTAGTTTCGATTATGATCATGAATCCATCCTGTACTAAGACAGATGAGGAAAATCTGTTTCTGTCTTGTGGAAAACAGTGTCCGATGAGAGATGCTATTTTTGCTTTATTGGCATACGCTTTACTGGAACCCATATTGCGGGATGTCTCTGTTTAAATTATATGCGTTTATCTCGTTCAAAACATCTAAATTTATTTTCTTCTGTTGGTCAAACTTTATATCATTGTTTTGTCCTATTGTAAAATACAGTATATTTCTATCTATTTGTCATTTAGTTTGTGGGCTTGATTGTGGAAATGACATTCTTCATTATCAAAGATATTTGACATGTGGCAACCACTTCGAAACTAATTGTATATAGCACCGTTTCCCGTAGCTCCGAAAGAAGTTTTCTATTAGTCTTAGAAATCATAAAAATTAATATTGGCTTAACGTTTCTAATGAGTTCGAAGCAGCGTCGAAACGTTTTAGCATTGGTCATTCTGTCAAGGATATGTAGGCACCTATAGCTGGTTAAATGCAGCTCTACATTGTCTTGTAATTCCGCTACATATAGCGTAGGGAACTATTTATGCTTGAATGAACAGAAGTTAAGATGGACTTGTGAGCGTACTGTTGTGATTTGAAGGAATACATACTTCTTAATTGATTTGAATAGTACCATTTTCGTGTCCATCTACAGAAAAATGAATTAAGCACGCCACAATTATATCGGGGTATAAGTCTGCTCTGTGCATCAGCAGATTGCGTGGATGTGGTAAAAATTCTTTAAATCAAGTTTTCGAGCTTGAAGTAAACACTAATCCCATTGAATTTAACCAGACATCGAACAACATAACAAAACTACCGTCAGTCACACGTACTGACGCGTTTCGACCTTCCTTGATCATCATCAGAGTACGACGGCAAACTGACTAACGAGGATCAAACCGCAATGCATATATATGGAAAGCAAAATTGAATATGCGGCTCTCACCTCTAGTAGTCTCGCGTACATTGTACCTAACTGGTACATTTATAGTCAGTTTCACTAAAAGTAAGAGCCGAATATTCAATTCTGCTTTTCATATGTATGTATTGCGGTTTGATCCTCGTTAGTCAGTTTGCCGTCAAACTCTGATGATCATAGAAGGTCGAAACGCGTCAGTACGTGTGACTGACGGCAGTTCTGTTATGTTGTTTGATGTCTGGTTAAATGCAATGTGATTAGTGTTTACTTCAAGCTCGAAAACTTGATTTAAAGAATTTTTACCACACCCATGCAATCAATGATTGTTTAATTGATTTGAATTTTGTAATATAAATATACAGTGTGTATACTTGTTCTGAAGTGATTCCTCAACTGTTAGGTGACTTAGATAGGCTTAGAGAGAAAGGGACTCGCGTAGAAACTTTGTTTAATTTTTGTATGTGAACGTTTGTCTTAGATGTTTAAATTTTAATTTTTTCTACACTGTTTAACGAATTAATCTGCGAAGTATTTGATGAGCCTATATAAGCCGAGAATGCTTTGTACATTATCTGTCTCTAAATCCTATTATTAAAAGCTATTACGAAGTCTTACTTGTCCCTGTCGTGCAACGTGTTTCTTTTAAAGTCTTACTTCTTCATTGGGACTGGGGATGCTGTTCTAGCCGAATTGGATAGACGGGAATGGACCTGCAGTATATAAGATAAACTATGAGTACGAGCCGGCTATAGGATGATGGAGCAATTTATGATGACTCAACAGGCGTTGACCCCTACAGTCACTTTATCGAAAAGTGTGCCGGGCAGTATTGAGATGTAACACTTATGTAGAGAGAGCTTATCAGTTCTCGAAAGAATGCGATATTCTAGCATCCTGTGCATTTAGATTTTGTCCAAAGTTGACTTGAACAAATCTGAATATCTTACGTATTTTTCACCTAACACATCAGCAATCAAACCATAAAAGGCTATTGAATATGAGATCATTGCTATTTCTGTTCCTGTGGAATATACCTAATTTAATCATTACTTTCCGAAAGGACCCATTTCATGTGAACACCGTATCTCCACGGTTGATTGTTCTTCGCAGAAAATGGCAACTGCTTATTGCGTAACATTATCACCGCGTTTTTCTTGTACGGGACAATTGACAGCACTCTTAGGTCGGTCAAATCTTGAATGTTGTACATTTTCAGATGCTCTGATTATTGGCCTTCATTGATGGGTTCTCGCTTGTCCCTTCTTTTTTAAGCCTTCCATCAACTGAATGTCTAAAAATGACATTGGAACAACATTTTTTCCAAATTTTTTTCGAGACCGAATTTCCAGTCTCATCTTCAGGGTTGACACAATATGCACAGAAATAACAAAACAACTTATGGAAAATGTGGTATCCTTATTCAAGACAGATATATTTATATTTATTTTAATTCCAAAAGTATTTTTTTATTGTCTTCCTAATATCCGGTCTTCATACCTAGTCTTTAATACTTAAATGTATACAAAAACTTATCCCTGTCCCCCTCCGCGCACACAACCACCTATAAACACATCTGTATTTTACTACAGTGACATTTATCGAATAAATATAAGCACATCTAATGGATTGACATACACGCCTATCAATGATGTCTATATTTTTTTCATTGTTGTTCATGACGCATAGAAAGATCATCAAAATTTTGATTTCAATATTACAGTATTCCTCACATACCTCAGTTTACCTAATCCCATCCTGTTTGTAATAGGTTTTAGACAGAGAGAGAGAGGCTAATAAATTTTTGATAAGATATATAGTATTATTATATCGTTTGGAAAAGACCGTGTACTATACAATCCGGGGTGAATTGTAGGTACTTGAAATTTAAAGAACCCATTTCATTGCTTATATATATATATATATATATATATATATATATATATATATATATATATATATATTTATTTACATACATAAAAGTAGTATAAATATTCACAAGCGTTTTGGCTAGTATAATTTATTGTAAAGTTTCCACAGTGTTGCTTTATTATTATATATATATATATATATATATATATATGGTGTATACATGTATATATGATGGATATACAGATATTTATTATAAAATGTGGGAAGAACCCACATGGTTCCTTATATGCTTATCTATATATGCATAAGATATAGCGTGTGGACTTATATATAAATGGATGTTTTATAAGATGTGGGTATATATATATATATGTATATATAACTAAGTAAATAAATATAAATTATTACTAATTTATTATATAGATATATACATGGGTTCGACACAGATATTTAAATGATGAAATTAATTTTTACAGGATATGAGTATTAATGTGTATTTGATTAAGAGACGATTTCGATAGTGCAGACTCCGTATTCGGTCTCGTCCAAACGATAGAATAATACTATATATCTTTTCAACAGTTTTATTAACCTCTCTCTCTGTCTGTAACCTATTGCAAACAGGATGGGATTAGGTAAACTGAGGTATGTGAGGAATACTGTAATATTGATATCAAATTTTTGATGATCTTTCTATGCGTCATGAACAGCATTTAAAAAATATAGACATCATTGATAGGCTTGTATGTCAATCCATTAGATGTGCTTATATTTATTCGATAAATGTCACTGTAGTAAAATACAGATATGTTTATAGGTGGTTGTGTGCGCGGAGGGGGACAGGGATAAGTTTTTGTATACATTTGAGTATTAGAGACTAGGTATGAAGACCGGATATTAGGAAGACAATTAAAAGTACTTTTAGAATTAAAATAGATATAAATATATCTGTCTTGAATGAGAATACCACATTTGTCACAAGTTGTGATTTACTCCTGTGCGTATTGTGTCAACCCTGAAGTTGAGACTGGAAATGAAGTCTCGAAAATTAGGACAAAGAACAATGGAAAATCTTGATCCTACGTCATTTTCAGACAATCAGCTAATTGAAGGCTTAAAGAAGAAGGAACAAGTGAGAACCCATCAATTGAGGCCAAAAATTACATCACCTGAAAATGATGAAAATTCAAGATTTTACCGACCTATGAGTGCTATCAATTGTCCCTCACAAGAGAAATGCGGTCAAATCCACAACAAGAAGGACAGCACTGCGCAACGAAATTCATCTCAATAAAAAAATCTTTTGGAATTAAAATAAATATAAATATATCTGTCTTGAATGAGGATACCACATTTGCCACAAGTTGTTTTATTCCTGTGCGTATTGTGTCAACCCTGAAGATGGGACTGGAAATTAGGTCCCGAAAATTTGGAAAAAGAAGAGTGGAAAATCTTTTTCCAACGTAATTTTAGAAAATTAGCTGATAGAAGGCTTAAAAAAGAAGGGAAAAGTGAGAACCCATCAATCAAGGCCAATAATCAGAGCACCTGGAAATGTACAACATTCAAGATTTTACCGACCTAAGAGTGCTTTCAATTGTCCCGCACAAGAAAAATGCGGTCAAATCCACAACAAGAAGGACAGCACTGCGCAAAAAATTCAACATTTAATGTTTTAAGATTCATTTTAGTGATACTGCTTGATTGATATTTTATTTCGGGGAATTTATTTGATACTTTCACATTATAATAGAGAGAGAGGGAAAGAAGAGAAGGCCCTACTTATTGAATTGCATATTATATACATACTTATGCTAATAGGTATTGCTTTCTTTTATGAACAACCAGTTATTTATGATTAAGCATGACAATTTGCATATACATACATACATACATACATACATACATACATACATACATACATACATACATACATACATACATACATACATACATACATACATACGTACATGCATACATACATACATACATACATACATACATACATACATACATACATACATACATACATACATACATACATACATACATACATATTTACATACATACATGCATACATACATACATACATACATACATACATACATACATACATACATACATACATACATACATACATACCTACATACATACATACATACATACATACATACATACATACATACATACATACATACATAAATGCATATATACATACATACATACATACATGCATACATACATACATACATACATAAATACATACATACATACATACATACATACATGCATACATATATACATACATTCATACATACATAAATACATAAATACATACATACATACATAAATACATACATACATACATACAATTTAACAATAACTGATTGCGCGGTTGGTAGTAACAATTCTTTAAATCAAGTTTGCGAGCTTGAAGTAGACACCAATCCCATTGTATTTAACCAGTCGTCGTACAATGGGATTGGTTTTTACTTCAAGCTCGCAAACTTGATTTATAGAATACATACATACTTACAAATATATATAATGTTTCAGTATGATCGAAACATTGCTTGTTATAGCAAAGGAAATTCATGAACTGTCGTTTTTATTAGTAACTCTTCAAGTATTTACCAGAATTACCGGGATCGGGAATTGAATCAAGGCCATTTGCATGGGCTTTGCAACTTCCAGTACACCATTGAATGCATAGATGCCTGTATATATATATATATATATATACATATATTTATAGGGACATTCGAACATATATAGATATATACATACATTGACGCAAACACTAATTCAGAAATACGAAAATCTAAGTGTCAAACATCTGTGGTTCACCAAATGAGAAGTATCTTCAAAGGATTTGAAGAATTTCATGACTTTACGGCACCTGATCTTCGATGTCTTATACTCCTATAATGACGTGTGGTATATAAAATGATCCATTCATTTGATTTGTGCGTCTCTATGCGTCATTGTCTATGCTGGTAGCGCTGATGCGCTGTTTGAATAACGGACACCATGTGGGTCAATTCGGTGAGCTCAGACTAACACATTCTTTTTACTTTCTCTGAAAGATGGAGTTAGGGCTAATTAATGATCAATAGCTAAGAATTTATTGACTATGCTGCAGTGGAGCATCGATATATGACACTTTTGTTATGACGTGAGTAATATGTACTGATCCAATCACTGGTGACTCGATATTTAATTTAACTGATAGTTTTCGTGTTTCTATGATTATTTGATCTTACGAGTAGCCCTAAAGCGCCATAAAAATATCTCATACCATGCAAGCCACTGCTGTCAGCTCAGACTATTTAATTCTTATAATTTTTTTTTGAATGAACAACCAAATGGTAATATGTCGACCACACACATCGAAGAATTTAATGAATTTGCTGCAGTCGAACATCGAAGTGCCATGCTCTTTTAATTACGTGTGGTACACATTGGTAGGTCGATATTACATTGGTTTGATTGTTTGTGCATCTTTTTGATTGATTGGCTACACTTGCACCGCAGGAGCGACGTTAGACTTCCGCATACCGTGTAGGCCATTACAGTGAGCTGAGACTGACACATTATTATCACCTTCTTTGAACGAGCGACCTAGTGTTAATCGATAGACCAAACATAACTAAGAATTTCGAGAATTTGCTAGAGCGTTGAATTGGTCTATTATGCTTTCTTAATGACTTGAGTTATACGAAATTATCCAATCATTGATGAATGGATTCTACTGATGATTTTTGTGATTGTTACGCATACTATGTAGTTCAATGAAATGAGTTTAAACGAGCAGATTATTACCAAATTCTGTGAACGTGCGACCTACTGATAACCTATAGATCAAACATAACTAAAATATTATCATTTTCCTGCAGTAGAACATCGAAATATTATGTTTATTTAATGTCGTGGAAACGATCCTATCATTGGTTACTGGGTTTGGCAAATTCTGGCCAGTACATGATGAGTTCCCAGTAAGGACGAAACCGGTCTACTGGATGAATTAAACGAACATTGGTTGCTGGATGAATTGCCTTTTCTACACCATACAACTCTTAGTTTATACTGACATATGTAAGTAA